>JAGDQP010028965.1:0-23741 GCA_022664845.1 Lepisma saccharinum
CAGTATCTTAAGTGAGATACTCTCATAAGAAGCAATGGTAAAATCATCACATTTATCATTCATTGTTTCTTCTTTTTTGCCATTTCCCTTTTTCTAGCATGAAGGGAATGTAGAGTTGTAGAATTGAATCCAGAACTGTATCTATCAGTGGGTATGTAGGTGCACACGTCAACATTTCACTCCTAAAGACTAGGAACTTCAAACTTACAAAATCTCTAAGAATGGATAAAAGCGACATTAAAAATAATTCACAATGTTCAGTATATGGGCAGACCTTTGCTTATTAAACACCATCTCCGGAAATATTATTTTTCTGAAAATATAAACTCAAGTTAAGGGGACAAATAAGACTTGCCACCACTATTGTAAAAGATAGTTTACGATTTTTTTTAATTATTAAGGTCTTTAGTAATTTTTTGATAAGACCGGGATAGAGTAGGGAAGGTTTTAGTTAAGGTACCATCCTCACATTCCTGTGGTTAAACTGAAAGAAACTCTAGAAAACTGAGGACGGTCGGCAGAAGGATTCGAACTAGGAAACCTAGCCATTACAAACTCGAAAAGACAGGTTAGATAACTAGTTTTCCTCATATAAAAAACTCTAGCGCAAATTCCGCCTTCATGCTTCAACACAAAGTAAATGTTGGTCATTGGCATGTGTATAGATGACTGCAGCGCCCTATATGAAGCATTCACAAAAATGATTATTGTTGTGTACAAAGCCAAGAGAAAGAATAAATAATATTCCTAATATAAGCATTAATGATTGTTCTTACTTACCTACTTACTTACTCTATGGCTTAGGGGACTCAGAAATTCATTGCCGCAGTAACAAACGTTCTCCATAAAATTCTATCCTGAGCAAGAAAAAGCCAGTTTTCATCACAAACACCTACTTCTCGAAAATCCCTTCTACTATTATACACCCAATGTCGTCTCGGTCTTTCTAACCGTCTCTTATCTTCTGGTTTACCAACCACAATGGAATATAATCTTCGTTTCTTCCCTATTCTAGCTATGTGGCCTGCTTGCCCTACTTAAAAGTTTGTTCTAATGTTTCTAATATAATTTAACTAACTAAATCATCTGAAGTGAGTTATGTACGAAAGTTCCTCTGGGTCAAACGTGATGGTGCTTAGCGCGTACCCTACATTGTCGTTAACGTTTATGCTAAATATTTTTGTATAGTGTTTCAAATAGGAATTTCTAATTTTGTAAAGTTAAAATGTTTCACCCATATACCCTTATCTAGAGGCCTACTGGTAAATCCGGCTTTGAAAATCTATTACTATCAGTTGCGAGTTATGAGATGAATTCAACAATATGCCATCAGTAAAATTCCACCAAATAATGGTGAGGTGCCGTCCAGATTTGTGGCTGGAAACCTCAAGCAGATGGCTCAAAGATGTTTGGATGAGTCGGCATTGAGCTACAAGAGAACGAATTCCTTGTGAGACCCATCTTGAGAGATCGTGATTTGTTTTGTTAATGAGTAGTTTAGCGGAGTCACTTGTTTATACAAGTGCTTCTAGATCACTTTTATTCGCGGTACATTACCTTTAATGTGTTCCCGCGGCACGCGTGTTTTTTCTTTAAAAATAGATATTTTCCTAGCTCAGGAGAGTAACATGGAACAATACACAATTCCCATCAATCAATGTCGCCAAGTATTAGGGTTACCATTCGTAAGTCTTTTGTACGGACATACCGTATTTGGACGGCTCTGTTCGGGTCTGTACTAGCTAAATGTCCGTACTTTTCATTTAATCAGTTGTTAAGTATTAATTATTTTAAACCTATATATTTCCAAAAATGCATAGCACACTATTTATAAAGAACTTTTCACCTCCAAACAAATAGAAAATATTCCTGTAGTATTTAACTACGTTGTCAGTGATTGCAGCTTCACCATCACGCTAAAATAATCAGATGCACAACATTTTATTTATTAGAGGAATTACTATTACCGCTCTTGTACTTAGCTGGATCAGAGAATATTTTTGTTATCATGGGCTATTCATGTTTCTATAACAATATTAGGTAATAATAAACATTATTTACTCAATTCTTCTACTTTTTAAAACAACCAAAATACCTATTTTTTTATATGTAGAACTAACTAACTCAAACAATAACCCAATCAACTTCGTTATCGAATAGCAATATTCTCGTAACACCAATATAATGAAACTTAATACCAGAAGATGTTCCAACCTTGGCAATAGTGAATATTCTATTGTAAATAATTATGATTACTAATAAATGTTTATTTCATGCTGATGTTCCAAATAATTGTTTGCAGTCTAATTTTATTTAATTAAATACACTTTAAGCTAACTTGCCCGTTTGAGACAGCAACTATTATGGTAACCCTACAAGTATAACTGGGTTGCACAATTCTTATGTTGTTTCCCTAGTATCCATCGACGTCCCTCTAGAGAAAGAAGAGCAATTTACAGAGCTTTAGTCAAACCGAATACTTCAGCTGAAATACAGAGGACTACCACTTGCCAAGTTTTGAATGTTAGCAAAGACAGAGTATCCCGTAATAGTAAAGGAAGTAATTAATACCCTGTTATATTTTCCCATCATCTCCTTGTGCGAGCTGGGGTTTTCAGAACTAAACAAAATCCAAACGGAAGGGACTTCTGTGAACTGAACAGAAAATTCGTGTGTCTTTGCCTTTAATACCACCACGAATTAATGTTTTGTGTAAAAAACGACAAGCTCAACTTTATAATCAATAACACAAATCTGTTTATTGTAAGTCGTAAACAAACAAGTAATTTTATTGTAAATTAAGAAGTTTTGAGACACACAGTGAAAATGTTGCGGTAAAGTAGTTTGCCGTTAAACCTGTGTAGAGACGTTGACTGAAAGATTGCAATAATTTCTGGACTAATCTGAATCTGAACAAAAACATCAGAGGTGCATAAAGTTCAGCCAAGTTCTTCAGTCCTAAAAAGTGGTGGATGAGCCAAGTTATTAGGTGACAACATGTAAGAGGAACTCTGGAAGTTGGCGCGAGGTTGCATGGTTCATGATATTCAAGTCTTAGGGTTGGTGGTGGTGGGCGTGGTGGGTTTTAATGCCACCACCAGCCTTATGGGTTGACGATCATAAACCTTGTAACCTAGTGCAAAATTTCAGTGTTCCTCTCACATGCTGTCGCTTAGGAACTTGGCCATCCATCCCCCCATTTCACCACCTTTTTAGGGCTGAAGAACTTGGCTGAACATTTTGCATCTCTGGTGTTTTTGTTCAAATTTCACAGCTTTTTGTATGTGATCTTTCTTATATATAAAGGAAAGAAAATAGCGTTACTTTCAAAACTACTTGCGTTAGCTAACACATAAACATAGTCTAAGCACTGCAAAAACAGTAAATGCCCGACCCGCATATTCCAATATTGCCGGATATGCTGACATTCCAGAGTCCATTAGATGGAGCTCATCACACACAAGAGATCTAGGCGGCACATGCCACTGTGAGTGAAGAATGTTGCACTTCATAATCGCAACTAACCTAACCTAAAATACTATAACCCATGGTCATTAATCTAAGATAACATACGAAAAATAAAAGTACACAATTATTAATAATAAATATAAACTTATAGAAATAGATTTAAAGAAAAAAAATCTTGCTCCTACTGGAAATCGAACCCGGGATATTAATTAAGAAGCAAACGTTTTAACCAGATTTTTTTAAAACTCGTTTTTTTTAAAATTTCCTGTTACATTACATTTAGTTATACAATTGTGACCTTTATATTTGCCGTATGTGCTTATCTTACTTATAATCTACGTTAAAATCAGACACACACAAACAACCATGCTTTAGGCGGGATTTTAACCCACAATCTTGTAGTCGATGCACAAGCGCACTAGCCCGCTGACCGCTCGTCTGTCTTGATCGCCAAACTAGCGATCCACGTTGCGAACTTGCAAACGTTCATTTGTAAGTTGTATTTAAAGTACACGCATTACATAAACAGCCAGAAGGCGCGCGTGCAACATGGCGGCTTCCCTGCAAATTCCGATACTCTCTACAAGCAAGGAGCAAAGCAATAAAACTCTATTGATCTTCACACCATTCTATTTAGAGATTGAAAAAATGAATCCAGTATTTATTGTTAAGCAATTTTTTCACCAACCGCGATAGTTCAGGTAGAATACTTCTTGCCTTTTCTTCTTTTTGCATAGTCTTCTGCCAAGTCACACCATTTTCATTACTACTTCTCCGTACAACCTGGTTTAAACGAGCTTCCACCCCCATCTAACAACCGGAAGGTGAAAACGAATATCAGTGAACCATTATAATTCTTCCCCAACTGCTCATTGTTTTTCACCACTCTTTAGAGCTGATGAAATTGACTGAACTTTCTGCACTTCTGGTGTTTTCGCTTGGATTTCACAGCTTTTTATACGTTTATTACGTGTAAAAACTCGTTTTCCTTAGCTGGGGTAAATCCAAGATGTCATCTTTGGAGACATTTTTTAATATTTTCGTAACATATTAATTATGTTATAGCTTCATACTAAATTCCGTTTTTCTAGCTGCAGCCTTTTAAGCTGTGTATTCTATGGAAATTTCACTTTGGCGGCCATTTTCTATCCATTTCAACATTTGTAATATTTTATTAATGTACTAGTGGTGATGTACCTTCATGCCAAACTTCGTCGTTCTAGCTTTAGCTGTTTAGGTTGTTTATTCTATTAAATTTTATGTTTGGCAGCCATTTTGGATCCAAGATAGCAACTTTTTTAAACTTTGGGAATTATTCCTTAACCTACTTACCATCCTCCACCTTCATGCCAAATTTAATGTTTCTAGCTTATTCCGAAAGCCATAAACAATATGATGAGTGAGTGAATCAGTGAGTAAATGAGTCAGTTAGCCGAAAACGCAATTTCAACGGTCCATAACTCGAATATACTTCAAGCTACGAATATAACATTTTGCACACCTTGATATATTTGCCATATCTCCGCAACTTCGAGAGCTCATATTCCTATCTTTGACATCGTTTTTTCTTACGGCCGATTTCACCATAAACTCTTGTTCCTCCATAACTTGCTTCTGTCAGTGCTGGCCTTTTAAGAAGCGCGGAATTTGGCTGCATACACTGCCGTGCATGTAGATTCTATCGGTTAAGTATTTTTAGTTAATTGAAAATCGTAATTATGTATAACAGTAGAATCTTTAAGTTGTAACACTCGCACCCGTGTCCTGGTACAGAGCGGAATTTTACAGACGACTTGGAATGTCCATAAGGCGACATCTTGTGGCGCCACTGAAACAACGCGACGATCAAGCCACGACGTAAACAATATCTTAAGAGGAGCAGCGTAAAAACATTACATTTTCTCAAAACCTAAAACATGGCACGATACAGATGAACCGATATCAGTTGTCCAAATTTAGCTGCGTTTTTCAGAGGTACATTGATTACCGCCCATGAATTCTATGTGTCCTTCCTTCAGTTGTATCGGTGCTGGCAGTAAGCCATTGTAGCCGAGGATTTTACATTGATAATTGATATGTTTAGCAGCAACGTGATATCAGTTATGTGCTGAGAAACACCCAACCTTAGAACTTATTGACTCCTGAACAGAGTGAGTAGAACTAGTGAATATAAGAGAAGTTGGAAAGCATTAAATCAAAGAGAAATCGGATCCATCTTAATAAATAGTCATGATTCTCATTTAAATGAACAGTGGTTTCTAACTATCTAGTATATTTTAGAATATTTTCTTCATAATTAGCTATTAATTTACTCCCTAGAATAAACGGGTGTTAAATTCATCGTTAATAATTCTTCACTATACTGACAAATGAAGATCATTTTAGGTCCATTGATAGCAAAGCTATAACAAAAGGGACTTTCTATTCCCGCTCATGGTGTCCGTTCGTCCGTCTGTGTTCAGAAATTAAATCTCAGGAACTAGAAGATGCAGAGAGATGTTAGAGTTATTGGAAAGATCTGTTCTAGACTAGCTCAGAGTTGCTGGAACCGTCTTGATTGGTGCACTAGTCCACTGCTACCAATCCTTTTTATAAATTAAAAAAAAAACGTTAAAATTGCTTGCATTCGCTTACACTTAGCTGCGCCACACTTGTCATAAACATTATTTGACACAGTAGAAAAGTACTATGGGTTTTCCGTACATAAGCAATGCTGTTGTCAGTGTTGCCAATCTCTTTTATAAACATTAATGCTTGCGTGGCTAGACTGCTATCAACTGACCGGAGTATTTGTGATTGTTATTCGAATTGAAGCTCAAACTTGTTTGTGAATCCTTGCCGTCTTCCAGCAATTTTGTTTTCTTTATCATTTGGGCCCGTTCCTGTCCCATCACCACTATAAAATCAATTATAGGGTATACTAGGTTTTTGAATCCTAATTCTCTATCATTATTGGTGAGCTTTTTCACCTGCTTTAAATCTTATGCGGAAATAATGTTCGTTTTAGGCTTTATCGTAGTAGTGCCCGATATTTGAACAGCAGACGAAGAAAAGAATAATGTTTACATACGAATATAATGAATTTTCTAAAACTAATACATCTAAAACTTAATGTATATTTATTTTGGAAACAAACTTTCATGTTCCTCACTTGAATAATTATTTAATTTCAATAATGTTATTACTTTAAGCATAAAATAAAACAAAACAAATATTCCTTCGTGAAATAAAAGAAAACATTCTTGAGTGACATTCCTGATATTTCCTTTAATTTATTGCAATTATTGAAATGGGTTCTTACAATTAAAACACACAAGCATTTTAATGTATTACTTTTGAACATGTTTTGTTCTATCTGTAAAGAGCATATCAGTTCTCTATATTTCTAAACTTCAATTTGGTTAAACGACGTTGAGTTCAAGAGTGCTCTCCTGATTTAACTAGAAGATTTATTCAAAAAATCCAAATTTCATTTATAATACTGTAAATATTGTGTTTACAGTAAATATTCTTTTTCTTCTTACAAATTTGCTGATTTGATGAATTTCATCATATTCCCAGTGTACTAACTAACATAGTCACATTATCAATATCCTTAGGCTTCGAAATCTTCTTCATACTAATCATAGTTAAGCAAAAAAAAAATTCATTATGAATACATGGAGTATTGAAATGCCTTTAAAATATCATATATATCTTGCATTAATATGTGGTGTGTCTATCCCATGTTATATAAATAAACATGCTTTCTCGTATTGCAAAACATTCTACTCACTTGTAATGTCTTCAGAGTTATTCATATTTTCAATTCTGTGTATCATAGATGCTGTTCTCCACCACGACAAGTTGCTTCCACTGTTTCTTAATATTTCGTCACAAACTTTCTTTATTCAGGGGTTATTTAAATATTTTTACTTCTTATTCAACAAACAGAAAATCCTCAATTTAATGAAAACATGCAATAACATTGCAAATGGTTCTCAATTCTATTGGATACAGAGAAAATGTATATTAACTTTTGAACGTAGTTTCAAACTAATGTATATAGTATGCTCTGTGATTCATATGTTTTCTGCTGCCATGTGGATTTCTGTGCCTTTTGTCCGTACCGTTCAAACAAATTCAATCAGTACACTCTCCAGATATCAAGTTATACCTTCTTGGTATCCATTTAACTATACTACATCACCTGGTTATGAAATATCAATGACTTACCAAATTATCTCAACAGCTAAAAATGTATTCTTGTGTTGGTCCACTGATCACTTCTTCTTTGCTTTGTTTCTGTATATGCAATCTGTTTTTAGGTCTCACCATCAGAGAAATAGTGTGGGGTATGTACTCAGAACAATGTTTAAAATTAAGAAGAAATGAGAATCTGAAAGTAGAACTAAATGATGCCAGATTGTCTACACATAGAATAGAGGAAGGTTTAAATGATGTATCTACGAATTATAAAGAAGAGGTGCGAGGTAGACTTCTGCGAGGGAACTGGAAGGTGAATTCTCGAGTTATGTACTCTCGTCAAAAAGAATTACGATTGTGGCAAACACATCATCAGGATATCTTGAGGTATTGTTATACTAAGATCCATCTTTTATTGCATTTGAATTACAGTCCTTGTGTAACTAATTAAGATTTTTTTGAAATATTTGTATATAAAGAAATGTTGTCTGTTGTACATAAAATGGACTCAAGTTATGGTAAATATTAGTGATTTACAAATTGAGCGATTGGTTCTACACAAAATAACTCCACTCATAATTTGTTATTCCCTCCCCTCACGTTGCTTGATAATTTGTTTAACTTGTTTTGGCCTACTTTCAACTCTTTTTCTCTCTTGTACTGATGTATTGTCTTCATGTGACCGTACTTGCGTCGTTCTTTGTACTAACTGACGTTTCGATTTTCTGCAAACAGTACTGATTTTATTCTTAATTAAAATCCACACTTCTTCAATAGGATTAATATCTGAGCTGTTACTTGGTCAATCCAATATGCTTATACTTTCATTCTCCAGAGGATGGATGATTAATTTGGACTGATGGTTTGTATGGTATACCATCTTGCATGAATGTGCCATCATTAATTGAAAACTAGATCCGCATTTGTGGCATTAGACGGCTCTCCAACACAATTTTCTACTGTTTCTTTCCATTACTCTATAAAAAATATAGTTTGCCTGTACCATTGGAAGAAATCAGATTCCAAACCAAGAAACTTTCTGAACTTCTCCTTCTTCAACCGAAAGCAGCTGCTTGCCACGTCTTCACAAATTCGTTAGTTCCAGTCCTGGATATTTTCTACCTTAGGTTCATCAGAAAAACAAACATGAACAAATTATGAATAGAATGAAATGGGTTTCGTAATGTTTAGAAGCCTTGAATGGTGTAGAAACATATATTTCTGCTGTTACATTAAACTAATTAGCATAAGGGGACTATTTACCATTGACCAATCATCTGTACTCCATGATAATTATTTTTTACCCAAGTCAAACGCTTCTTCATGGCTGGTGTTAACTTGGGTTCTTTAGCTAGACGACATACATGGAAACTATACTCATGCAAATTGTCAATGAACTGTATTTGTGTTGATTTCGCATCTTGCCTTACTTAGTATCTCCATGGGATCTCTTGCAGATGCCTTTCTCTTGCGCAAAACAAATTTTAGTAGGTGGTTTGTTTGTCCAGGTGTTGTTTTAATTACTCCACGACAATTTTGATATTTTGGGATCGACAAATTCTACGAGTTTCTCTTTATCCTTTCTATACTTTGTGGAGAAACATGATACTGTTGTTTATTTCTCATTGTTTCAAACCTGAATGTCCTATCATAGCTTCAATTGCTTTCTTTTTGATTGGACTCAGGACTCTGTCCTTACTCATATCATTGACTAATGTTTTGGCACTGAAAGGGTTTCAGTAACTTCAAAAGGATTTCAACACTGTAACAGTATGTACTAACAACACAGTTCAGGTTATCAATAACCTAGCACAAGATAAAGACATTTGCAATGGTCAATTAAAGAGCATGTATGCATATTTGTGATTTGCAAATACAGCAACGAAGGGCACTGTTGAGGAACTATAAAAGCTAAAGGAATTCTTGGTGCTTAAAGTATAAACTTATACCAAATACAAATTAGAAATGTTAATTTCAATGAATGTACAACAATACAGATGCTCTAAACAAATTTTCACATACATTAAAGTCAAAAAGGCATATATTAGATAAAAATCCCTTATTCGTTATCCGGAGATTGTATTGCAACATGTTGAAGTTATAGATATATGTTCTCCAGGTGGTTAAGAGTAATAAACATAAACAATTAGCAAGGGTAGGTTCCATAATAAACTAGAAGTTTAATTAACTATTTCTAAGGATTTGTAACAGAACACCAATAAAAACTATAGCCCTTTCAGTTCCACCTATTCCAACAGGAAATCTTAAATGTTTCTCCACAGCGTCTGACGTTTTCAAAAATGTTATTTTTGAAAATATCTTTTAAATCATCCTCATATTCAGCCGTTTTCCATCCACTGCTGAATTAAGGCCTCGCCCCTTTCTTTCCACATACCTCGGTCTGCTGTTATCCTCATCCATGTAGCTCAAAAACGCTTGATTTCATCTACCCATCTTTCATTTGGACGTCCTCTTGGTCGTTTTCTCTCTCTAGGAATCCAATGTAGTACATTTATCGACCACCTTCCATCTGTTCGTCTAGCTATGTGTCCGACCAGTCTCCACTTTAGCTTCTTCGCAGTCATGAATACATCCCCTACCTTTGTTTGTGAGCGAATCCATTCATTTGTCGTCTAGTCCCTCCTGGTTATTCCTAACATGCATCTCTCCATTGCTCTTTGTGTGATTCTCAATGTTTGAATCGTTTGGGCATTCAATGTCCAAGTTTCACAGCCGTACATCATCACAGGTAAGATACATTGATTATAAACTTTACGCTTCAGACTCATTGGTAGTTTGCTTTTGAAAATAAAGTGTAGTCTTACAAACCAACTCCACGCCAATTTACCTCTTCTTTTAACCCATTTTTCGCCGCCAATTTATGCGTTTTTTAAATTTGATGATTTTTACATATATTGTTGCTACAGACTCATGTTTTAGAGAAATGAAAAAAATAATTGGTCACATTTCCTGTACAACAAAATGATAACAGAATTATTCCAACTTGTCGGTATTTCTCTCTTCCTCAGGCACATCGAGAATAATTTAGCAAGTTCCTCTTTCATCTTTTCATCTCCTCATTTAAGCATCTCTGCTGTGAGTCCATCTTCTCCTGTCGATTTTCCGTTCTTCATCCCTCGAAGTACTTTATCCACTTCTTCTTTTATCATGCCTGGGCCATCTACATCATTTTCTTGTGAGTCCTTATTTCGCAGTTCTTCTTCGGAGTAGTAAAATTCTCTGTAGAAATTTTCAAACATGTTTAAATTTGTTCCTTATTTCATGTTACTGTCTCGTTCGGTCTTTTAACTGCAATAATATGCTTTTTCCCTATCATGAGCTGCTGTTTGGTTTTCTTCAAAATCTTGTTTTCCTAGATTGTATTTCTTACAAGATTTTCGTTATATCTTCGTACATCCTCTCTTATTTTCTTCCTTACAGTTTAATTTAGTTATATGTACTCAATCCTCTTTATGTAATTTTCCTCTTCTTGTATTTCCCTTGTTTTCTTCACCAAGAGTTTAGTCTGTTCTGAGATTTTGGTTTCTTTTTTTCTTTCTGGTACCTGCTATTTCCTTTGCTGTCTCTCTTATTATCTCGGTCAGTATTTTATTTCTGCTATTGATGTCTTCTTCATCCTCTAACTCTTCCATGTCGTTGATGAAATTACATTTTATTACGCTTGGAGCAAATAAGAAAGGAGTCTCTCAAATAGTGAGACAAACTGCTGGAGGTGATTATTTACGTCCATTCAAGAAAGAGTCAAGGTTATGCATAGTTAATAAGCGACAGCGCTCAGAGTTAGGGTGAGATCGTCACAAATAATGTCATATCTCGACGTACGATGACGCAAGAGGTATGGGTAACAAATTATAATTCAAGAAGTACTTGATACATTTATTTACGCAATTGTTATGATTATGGGGCGGCATTGGAATGATTTGCAATGAATTTGTTTTAGGGGATTACACCTGTTGAATATTTTTCACAGCCTAAACACTTAACTGAATTTTCAGTGATGTGATTTTCTTCAATAACATGTGCTGATAATACGGATTTCTTTTGGTCCCTTCGGATATACCGTATGTGTTTCTCTGAATCTTTTTCTGATGTGTCGTTTTCTTTTTCCAAAGTAACTTTGCTTGCTGCTACAAGTGATCTCGTAGACGCCAGAATTGAGCAGTGGGTCACTAAAATACTTTTTATGGTCCCTTAAAATAGAAGTGATCTTTCTGACAGGTTTAATAAAGGTTTGTATGTAGTACTTCTTCAATAATCTTCTAATTTCCCCCGTAATCTTTGGGATATTGGGCAATATCACTCTTTTCAGCTTCTCGAGCTATTTGTTTTGATTATGAACTTCATGTTTCTTAAATCTTACTTTTCTCCTTTGTCAATGATGTCTTCCAAAAAACCCGTTTCTGATGGCTATTGTGTTAAGGATGGTTTTCTCCTTAGTCCTGTTCTGGGAAATCCTACACAAGTTCAAACCACTTTTGACAAAGTAATACCAGATGTTGAATTCTTGCTGGTGTATGTGGTTAGATGATGCATGAAAGTATGTTGAAAGAAAAGTGGGTTTTCGATAAACTTTAGTTGGGAATATATTGACCTGACGAGTGATCCAAAGGTCTAAAAGAACTGAAGTAATTGTATCTTCTTTCCTTTGAGTGACGTTTATGTTGTGGTGAACGGAGTTCTATAGATTTACAAGCGATTCAAACTGATGTTCTTGCTAAATAATTACAAGTAAATAATCCATATAGCGAAATGTGTTATGCTTTGTACACTCGTGTTAGAAAGTATGTGTTTCTCACAGCTTCTTAACACTAAAGTAGCAAGGAAATGGGAGAGACGATGGCCCATTGCCAAACCATCCCTTTGCTGGTAAGTGTTTCCTTCAAATTTGACTAACATTCTTTCCAAGCAAAATTTAATTGTTTCCATGATTTCATCTTTAATTAGTTGGCCATGTTGTTGGTAGAAAATAATTTTGAAACTTGATATGAAATCATGTGAACCCTCATCATCAACACCGCCACTGGATGTAAGATTTAATTGATTTATTGCACCTAAAATTTCGACTTTCTGGAATGGTTTCTTCAAGTTATCGTTTTAATCTTTATTTAATTTAGCAGGACTGTATACATTCAAAACCTTCTTCACATCGTTTTCCCAGTCCAGTGTGTTTTTAAAGCATCTTAGGAATTGATTCCCTATCCCTGCATATATTTCCGTTCATGGAAAATAATTGCTTTTTCATTTCAAAAATCATTTATCAAATTTTCGGTTGTTGTCGCTTTCTATCTTTCAACACACGCTCCGAACTGACAGTTTCTTGGGTACCGCATTTTTCTCTTTTTAAAGTTCATTTTGTTTCTACAAAAATAGCAATTTTAATTTATTTTTTATTTGCCTTTCTTTCGTCAACCATTTTATATCAAACATGGCTCTATTGTTATGATCTTGCAGCAACGCCTGGTAAAATTATATTCCTTTTATTTTGACAATAATCCTAGACAACGCTTTAGTATTGCTTTTCTTCTCTTTCCATCTACTTTCTTCCTTCTACACATACTTTGTAAATGCATCCATATTTTTCAGGTTTAAACGCCACAAATAAGACACATAGATATGAAACGGAACGCTCCAAAGAATGTTTGTGCATTTTATTAAATGACATGAAACGCCAAATTTTTAGCTGTATGCCTTTCACATACCTCACCATATTTGGGTTACAGAAAAATGTAGTATCATTTACTTTGACAACGGTTTGGCATAAACATCAAAATTGTTTTGTTTTTTTCGGATTAAAGTTTTTTCAAACCTCACACAATTTGAATAATTAAACAAATTTTTGAACGATTAAATGAAATTGTTTTAAGATATCGATGATGAACCATCGTAATCGGGTGAAAATTCCAAGCAAAACAACGATAAAAAATAAAGTTATCATTCTGCGCATGTGCAGAATTTAAAGCAGCAAATTTCCACCTGATCATGCAAAAAGTGTCCTAGTTTTCCTGGATTGTAATGAAACAACATCATATTCAAAAACCTCTGCAGAACTTCCCTGAGAATTTCTAGCAATGCTTACAAAATGTTTAGCATTCTTGATCTGTAATTGAATTTAAATTTAGTGAGTTTTCTGGAATTTTTCGCCCAGGCTAGGTTATTATATAGTAGAGAATGGGGAAATTATAGGTGAGGGCCTTATTTAAAGCATTCTGCCCGTATTCACTGTCTGAATCTTAAGGAAACCTTCGATAACTTCAGTCAGCATAGTAGGCCGTGTCATAACTATTGGAGAAACGTCACTAACTTTTTCGAAGCACATCAAAAAAATATAATATATTTTAATGCTGTTCTTATGTTCTTTTCTATTTCATTTCACTCTTTGTTTTTTTTTGTTTGCGCTTACTTCTGGTCAGAGAAAAAGATTTATACAAATACAAACCGTCCGGTAGAACTTTCTGTCAGCTGTTTTATAGTGGTTTCTTACTAGCATCTTTGTATTGTATACTACCATGTAATACACACATGTTTCAGTTTCCCTTTTTGTGAGTTTACGAAGTTTATAACAGTTAGACGCAATTTCTCGGTTCAATAACATTGAATCAAGAATTATTAAAATGCATACAATACCTGACGCTATAAGCTAACTGTAATGAATTTATTTTAAATTGTATTATTTGTAATATGACTAACATTTACGAACCAGTATAGATATATTTCCATCACTTCGTAAAATATTTGTTCCAGTGTCCAACTTGGCGAAATCTGCTTGAAAGAACAGCTTTCTCTCAGTGGTAGATCCCGAGAGAGGGAAGGTACACCCCGCTTCAAGGGAAAGTAGTTATTTGTTTAGCATTACATCAAAACATTCTCACAGAAGAAGCTTGGATCTGTTTATTTATTTCTTTATTATTAAGTTTCAGATACAGCTGGAGTTGTCATTTTACACAGAAACTAAATAACATTGCAACAAAGTAATAACATTACTACAAACTAAATATGAGGAAATTAAATTTTAAACAACACACAACACATCAATTGATATCAATAACATGACGATTATAATACACAAGAGGTATAACTCAGATATAGGTATTTAGCGTTCGATGGAAAGTGTTTTCAGATCCGAAAATATCAATATTTGAATCAAGATTTTTGTACATAATTACTCGTCTATGGAATAAGGAGCGCTGCAGTATACTTAGCCTAGGCGTGGTACAATGAAGGAGGTTATTATTTCTTGTTATTCGCAAGGGAACACGGAAGTAAAATTTAGATATAAACTCTCAAGTTCTAAGATTCCCGTTAAGTATCTTGTATAAGTACATCAAATCTCCCAGCTTGCGACAAGAAGAGGGTACGTGGAGATCAAGAACGGATAATAACTATGGTTAGCTTAAGCTACGTACTGATGGTATGCTTCTTTCGACTAAACCAAGAAAAAAGTTCAGAACAGAATCAATATGAGATAGATTAGAAATACTAGCCATGTTCCAAATTGGTGAGTAATATTCAATTTTAGGGGAGATGAGGTTTTTGTAGAACATATTCAATGAATGAAGGTCTATAGAGAAGACCAAGTAAGCGCATATAACTGTTAGTTATAGAAGTCATGTGATCAGCAAACAAGTTTTTCGTCAAATACCACTCCAAGATCCTCTTGAGAAGAAACGTTAGCGATGAGATTATCTTCAATGATATAGGCAGATGAGATTTGACTCCTCTTTAAAGAAATAGTAAGAAAAGATTTTGAGGTATTTATTTTCATGTTCCACGCATTACACCAGTTCAAGAGGTCAGAGATGAAATTTTGGAGATCAGCAACATACTGTAATGATCTAATTTCTCGAAATAATTTACAATCGTCAGCAAAAAGAAGACTTTTGGTTTTAGATGACGAAAGATAAGATGGTACATCGTCCATATATAGAAGGAAAGGGAAGGAGCCCAAAACACTACCTTGAGGTACACCAGAGAGAACGGGAACAAAATTAGGAGATGATCCAGAAAGAACAACACGTTGTTCGCGGCCAGTGAGATAGTCTCGCAATAATGAAAGGAAGTTACCATGGATATTGAATCGGTGAGTTAATTTATAAAGACTAAGATTACAATCAATTCTATCAAAACCCTTACTAAGATCTAGATAGATGGCATCAAGCTATGCGTTATTGGACAGGGATTGTGTATAATCGGAGAGTAACAAGGACAGGTTGATAAAAGTGGAAGTACCAGGAAGAAAGCCATGTTGAGCAGAGTCTAGATAGGGTGAGACGAAATTGCAAAGTCTATATTTGATGATTCTTTCACACACCACAGACAATATAGATAATAAATATGGGTCTGTTTGAAGAGACATCGGTCTTATCTCCATATTTCAGAATGGGTATAATATTAGCCTGCTTCCAAGAACAAGGAAATACACCTTCGGCAAAACACCTATTTAAATTACGAGAAAAATGGTAAGCCAATGATTCAGCAGCCTTACTTAAAAGATAGATCAGTGCGCATAAGTGAAGATTTTTCGTTCGCTGTCAGGAACATTAGAAGAGAACTTAACGGCTACCGAATTCAGGCTAAGGAACGTGGACAACGGGAGAGATTGCAATTTGATAAACTTAATATCGATGGGAAGTCTTACTTACACTTTGGAGAATCTGCGAAACGAAGACGAAAGAAGGTTAAAAGATATTGTTGGTGCGTGCTCAGTGAATGTGAACAAAGGGAATGCTTCAAAGGATCCAGATGGGGAAAGAAATACTCTCTCTTTTGTGTGGTCTCCTGATGAGCCTACGGCGACAAGTGTCGGAGAGTCTCAACCATCTAGACAAACAAGAAATGCTGCTCGAAGAGGAAGGGGCGGTCAAAATAGCATTTATTGACAAGGAAAGGATACTGACCTTGGGCGAGGTAAGACTCTTAAAAATGTGTTCAGGGATGGACCAAGAACAAATACAGGTAGTTGTACTAATAATAGCGTACTCAATGAGCATTTTCTAATGTACTATATGAATGCGAGATCACTCAGAAGTAAGGCATGTGAATTCTCTAGAAACATTTCAATAAACAATTATGACTTTGTAGCAATAACAGAGACTTGGCTATCTGGTGATTATTTTGATTCAGATTTTTTGATAATAGATACAGAGTTTACCGTAGAAACAGAGACTACCAAAACAGCGGCAAAACAACAGGGGGAGGGGTCGTATTGGCAGTTCGGGGCCTGGATGTCACTCAAGTATTTGTTACTGAACAGGACCCTGAGGGTATTCTTGTGAAAACAATGTTAAATTCCAAACCGCTGTACATATGTGTTGTGTATTTTGAACCAAACTCTGATATTTCATTGTATGAGTATTTTTTTCATTTTATTGAAATTAGTTGCATAATAGGTAGCACTGTTCTCCTTGTCGGTGATATAAATCTTCCTTCCATTACCAGCAAAAGTTTTGATTTGGCTCAATCAACAAATAAATGCCAGAGTCTCTATCATTTTATGTTATATCATGACATGGAATCACATAATAATGTTACAAATAGCTTAGGGAGAACGTTAGACTTAGTAATCAGTAACCTTCCAAATGTAACAGTAGTTAGAGAACTACATCCATTAGTTAAAGAGGATGCTTACTATCCATCAGTTTGTATAAGTTTTCCAAGCGTTCGATCACCTAAACTCAGAAACAAAAGAAATTTACTAGGGTTCAACTTTGAGAAAGGGAATTATGTATATCTTTATAATGAATTAGCTAAAGTAGATTGGCAAAAGTTAAAAAAACATACGGATCTGAATAAAGCAGTTGATGAGTTTTATAAAGTAATTTATGCAATATTTCAAAAGTGTATTCCAAAAAAAAGACCAACGACAAAAACTTTTCCTTGCTGGTTTACAAAAAGTATAATAGACAAAATAAAAATGAAATGGCGTCAACGAGTTAAATGGCTTAAGGGGGAGGGAACGACCGAACATCAATATCACTATAAAGAGTACTGCAGATTACGTAAGGAAGTGAAGCGGGAAATTGAAAAAGCACATAATGCGTTTATTTCTAATGCTGAAAATAATATAACACAAGATCCACAACACTTCTGGTCCTATATCTAAAGTAAATCACGCCATCTTTCTCCAATACCCATGCTATATGAGGGACAGAACCTGACTGGCAACGATGAGGTAGCCACTGCTTTCGCTCAGCATTTTCAATCTATTTACAATAAATCTTCCTCAATTAAAACGACTGACAATATACTTGATGAAGACTCGCAGGAGGAATGTCAGAACTTATTCCACGTTTTAGAAATAAGTATAAGTGACATTCAAAAGGCCATACAGAAACTGAAACCGAATAAGGCAGTTGGGCCTGATAATATACCAGCTTATATTGTGAAGGGTTGTAGTGATATTTTTAAAGAACCGCTATCTACGTTATTTAATTTATCAATAAGAACAAGTGTATTTCCGGATATGTGGAAAGAATCAATTATATGTCCAGTTCCGAAAGCAGGCAATAAAAATAAAGTTGACAACTATCGTCCTGTAGCCATATTGTCAACGGTTGCTAAAGTATTTGAAAGTGTCATTTATGATCAGGTCATGCAGCATGTTAAGCATGACCTGATCAATATATCAGCATGGCTTTTTACAGAAAAGATCTACTGTAACTAATCTCGCTATAATTACAGACTTCATAGCTTCCGCCATAGACAATAAAGAACAAGTAGATGTTGTACACACGGATTTTAAACAAGCATTCGATACTGTAGACCATAATATACTAATTCAAAGCTTTCCACATTCAGTTTTAGTCCTTCTATGATCCATTTCTTCAAGTCTTATTTAAGTAACCGTAGACAATCCGTTCTATATAAAGAATATAAAACCAATTGCTTTTATGTCGGTTCCGGTGTTCCTCAGGGATCTAATCTTGGTCCTCTTCTGTTTTTATTATTTATTAATGACTTACCACACTATATTCAAAATTCTGCTGTTATTTGCAGATGACTTAAAAATATTTGTCAATGTAAAGTCATTGGATGACTGTCTACTGCTTCAACAGGATTTCACCAGTAGGTGTTATATTCGATAGTAAACTAACCTTTTCGCCACATGTGGTAAATATAACCAATGATGCATATAGAAACCTAGGATTTCTTGTTAGGATAACCAAAGAATTTGCAAATGATAGCACTTTGAAAACTCTTTACTATTCCTATGTTAGGTCCAAATTTGAATATGCCTCACTTATATGGAATACCTTTATGAAAGCTAGTTGCCAGAAGATCGAACACGTACAAAGCAAATTTTTACGTTTTCTCACATACAAACGGACTGGTATCTACCCGAAATACGAATCTTACAAGAATTTAATCGATAATTTTAAATTTCAGAAACTTGATCAAAGACGAACATTAAACGACCTACTCTTCTTGTACAGACTTTTGCACAACAAAATAGACTGTACCGAATTAATTGCAAAAATAACTATTAAGGTCCCATCCCTCAGAACGCGCGAGGGAAATAGTGGCCTATTATACTGCAGAAAAGCTCGTACAAACGTATTAAATGTGTCACCTACATGGAGAACTAGTGCTACTTATAATGCAATAGGTAAGAATTGTACAAATTTGGACCTATTTGGAAATTCGGAAGAACTGTACAAAAGATTGATACAGAATATATTGTAAAAAAAAATGAGAAAGAGAAAGAAAAAGAAACTTTTTGGACAAGAAAAAGGGTATAGATGTTCTATTATTTGTGTCATTAAATGAAACAATGTAACAATTATTGTAGACGCTATAAATAGGCATTAAGGCCTGTTGTGTCGATGAAATAAATAAATAAATAAATAGATAGCACTAATGTTATCAGAGCTGGAAGAACGATTTAGAGGTAAAGAAGAAAGCAGATATTTTACCTCATCAGATGATGTACTTAATGAAGACAGTGAATCTGAACAGATCGGTTGAAGCTAAGGAGGCGGGAAAGGAGGAGAATGGACATAGAAATTGTCAGAGAAGTATTCATTCAATAGATGTATCCTCTTTTCACCAGCAGCTGTAGCCGAATCGTAAGTTAACTCTGTTGGAACACGTGACTGACATCTTCTAGAGTTTATAAGAGACGAAGTTTATTTATAAGTTGTTTTTTTTAAACAGACTTCTTCATCAAACCAGCGAGGATGTTTAGAGGATTGGAATTTCTTTGTATGGACAAAATATTTACAGGTAGCATGAATTACATCCGTGAACAAATCAATTAAAGATAGACTAAATCGGGGCAAATCTAATTTATCTAGAAACATCCAGTTTGAATGATAACGGTATCATATTCAGTGGTAAAATTTGTCAATATGAGGGTAAATATCATAAATTTTAGTAAAAAGAATCACTTAGCGAGAAATTATTGAAAATGCCATTGACCTATACCGCCTGCGTCCTTTTCGAACGATATTCCTAGATGCACCACAAATTTCTCTCTTTATGTGGTGATCATGAAGAACGGCAGTTCTTCGAGTGACGCTGGCAAAGGATACTGTTAGCGGCACTCAGATAGTATACAGTTAGTTTCGGATGTACCGAAGTATAAGTCCGATTTTGATGTTTGATTTGAACGCTCTTTCCAATACTAAGACACAGCAAAAAATTAGGTTTGTAGAATCTCCTTGGGACCCCCTAGGGCGCTTTGAAAAAATATCAAAATTTCATTTTTTTAGGATAGCACTGACCCTAGACCATATATGCGGCCGAAATTTACTGGATCTTATTCTACGCTTTAATACGTTTCAAACGATGTATCATACGTTAAAATCAGTGGAGCGGTTCAAAAGTGACGACTTTTTAACCGAATCACAAAATTTTCACAAGTGATAGAAAGGTATGTCCGTCATTCTGAGTGTCTTTTCGTTTTAGCCCCAAATGGGTGGTACCGGGGGGTTTTAGGAGTCAATTGCGATCTCCCATCAATGGGGGTAAATCCAAGCTTAGATTTTTGATAGGAGTTACGGTTTCCGAGATATGGAGCAAAATCGATCTTGTGTCCTTCCGCTATAGTGACACGTGCCACTTTTAAATACGAGCTCGTACGGAGAACACTTTCCGCCGCTGCTCCACTTATTTGGGCATGGCGTAATGGAGAAAAATGTAAAGATACATGACCGTACCTAATTTTATCTAACCTCCACGATCCCATGGCGAGTAATTTAAGAAAATGTAGGAATAATGCAAGAAAAAAATATTAATTATAAAAACAAATTTTGAAAATTTACCTGACCGAACATAATCTTACCTAACCTCCACTTCGCCATGGTCACTAACTTAAGATAATGTACGTAAAATGCAGGAAAGCAATTATTAATAATGAATATAAACACATGAAAATATATTCTGAAAGGAAAATCTAGTGTTAACCCAGCCAGGACTCGAAAAAGGGCTTTTTTGTTTACCACCTCTACGCCTTAGCCACCAGGACACCGAAGCAACCTCGCAAATGTGGTTTCTCCGTTCTATTTACAGTGCACGTGTCTCCTACACGTTATAGCGCGTGTGCAGGAGGAAGGAGCATCGGCATAGATGGCTCGTGTTACAGTCTTTTTTTATAGGCAGTCTTACAAAATAAGTGATATCAGTACAAAACCCCGTTTGGTTTAAAAGGAAGAGTGACGCAAGAATTCTACTCACATAAGAAGTAGAAGTAGAAGAATTCTACTCAGATATCTATTCTGCGAGTGACTTTCTTTGTGTCACTATGGCGGAAGGATACTGTCTCTTAATATTATTACAAAGGCAATATTTCCGCCATAGTAACACAAAGAAAGTCACTCGCAAAATAGATATCACTTCTTTTGTGAATAACATTCTTGCGTCACTCTTCATTTTACCCCAAACGGGGATTTTACTGATGGAATATAGAACAATTTATTGCAAAAATTACTTCACTTTTTGTGTGAATTCAAAATAATAGTTCTTGAACGTATATACTCTATTAGGCATCTACTTAGTAACCGTGATGGTTTGGTTTTCGAGAGGTTCTGGGTTGGATCCCCGCTGCGGTTATCTTGACTTTCCTAAGCAACACTAGGTTAATGCTGGGATGGTGCTTACAGAACTAGGTCGTGGTCGACTTCTTTCACATATTCTCACTTCATTATTTCCCCGGTCTCAGTCATTGTTGCCTAAAGGCCACAAATGGAATTCAAATTCTATTGGATACCTACGCAGACTATCAAATAGAAATATTCTTATATTTGCAGTACATATTCCGTTTGAGATGAATAGTTGTCAGAAATGAGTATATTACCTGAAATCAAAGAAAACAGTTTTATTTAATGCAATTTATATATGTAGTGGGCATCTATCTCCAACCATCGCGACAAGACGCCATTCTAACTGCTTGCTTCCACACACACATGACTCCTTTGTGTTTAAATGTAAGCAAGTACTTGACAGTCAAAACTATCATATCGAAGTGCTCTTTCCTCTCTGTCATGGGATTTATCCGGATCCTAAACTATTTACTGACTAAATTAAATTAATTTTAGGTTAAAAAACATAGTTTATTTTAATGGGTTTGCTTCGTCTCTACGTGACAGATAACGCGACATTCACTACAGCCCCTTAAAGAACCTAGCGAATAGTTATTTCACTTCATACAAGTTCTCCATCTGGTATTTTAGTTATGGAATTATACTACTGTAAGCATTTTTACCCGATAGGCATATTCTCTTGAATCACTCTAAGAAAACTTTGCTAGCAAAAAATGAAATAAATGTCGGTTCAAGATCAATCAGAGGTCATATCTGTCCTCACATACACTGAAGTGTCAAACGTCATTGGATAGTGGAAGCGATGCAAAATCAGTTAGCGGTAAAATATTGAAAATGTCCCTGATCTATTCCACCTACTACCCTTTCTCACGGTAGTCCTAGATCCGTCACTAATTTCTGTCCTTATGTGCTAATGGAATATACACCAATTTAATACAGAAACTGCTTTACGTTCTGTTTGAAATCAACAAATATTTCTTGAAGTTATAGTGTTTAATATATATATATATTAAAGTAGTTAGTAAAGGTAGCTTAGTAGAGTGTTAGCTTCGTGTTCGATAGGTTCTGTGTTGGATTCCCGCTGCGGCTACGTTGATTAAGGTTTATCCAGGGTTACCTTAAGCCACACAATTTTAATGTTGTGATGGTTCCTTCGAAACTAGGCACTGGTCGACTTCTTTCACTTATTCTTACCCCACCCTTTCCCTGGCCTCATCAATAGTTGCTTAAAGACCACCAATGGAATTCAATTTCTATTTCTATTGGACACCTACGTGGACTATCAATTAGGAATGTTCTTATATTTGCAGTACACATTCCGTTTGAGAAGAATAGTTAAAGAAATCGGTGTCATACCTGAAAAAAAAATCTCATTTAATGCAATTCATTTACGTAGTGTGAATCTATCAAGACAACCTTTGGGGCAAGACGCCACTCAATCTGTTTCCCTGTACACGCATGACTGCTTTCTGCTACAGTGTAAGCAAGTACCTGACAGTCAATACTACCTTATTCAAGTGCATTTTGTACCTGTCACGGAATTTATCCCAGTCCTAAACTATATACTGACTAAATGAAATTGTGTTTATTTTTAAAAATAATGGATCCTTTAATGGGCTTGTTTCGCCTCCACATGACAGATTACGCGATATTCTCTACATCCCTCTACAGACATTACTGTCTACTCCTTTCACTTCATACAAACTTTTCATCTAGGATCATAGATATGGAATTAGACATATTTATCCCATATACATCTTCCCTCGAATCTATCTAAGGGAACTTGGCTAGCAAAAAATGAAATATAATTTGGCTCAAATCAATCGTAAAACATTGCCTTCACATACACTGAAGTGGCAAATGTCATTGGATAATGGGAGGGAACAGGATGTCATCGCCGTAGTAATATCACGGCAAAACTGCGGAACTGTTGCAGTATGGTCAGCCGCAGAGTCAGTTGTGGTAATTCTTTAGGCTTCCAGGACTTTGATATGTTCTAGTAATCCAAATATAGCATGAATATTGCCAGTA
>JAGDQP010028967.1:5475-23739 GCA_022664845.1 Lepisma saccharinum
TCAGGGAAGTGAGTCCCTCGAAGAAGTAATTTTAAAAGATGAAACAAGAAGTCGTCTTATGGTGCTAGATTGGGTGAGTAGCCTGGCTTGGGCAGTATTTCATATTCATAAGGAGCCGTTTCTCTTTTTGTAATTTCAGAATTGTGAATTATGGCACTATCTTCAAAGCACTCTCAAACATTTAGACAGTATGTCACACTTACACGTTTTCATTTTCTCTCGTAATTTTCTGAGATGAGATAATAGGTATCTGTCATTGTGTTACCTTTCGGGGCGTAATCAGCCATTACGCCTTCCTGACCAAAGACTTTGCAGTAGAATCTTTCCTTCCAATACTCTGTCGTTGTTTTGGGGGACGAGACCATGATGTCACCACTTCTGTTACTTTTGTTTACATTCAGAGTAAAAATGATGTATCCTGGTATCAATCATTATTGTATTACTTTTAAAAAGACACTTCTTCAAAATTCGATGAATCATTTGTAGTAACCCTGTACTGTAAGTACTGTTTTCATACATTTTTATCACCTATAACATAGGAAGAATGAATAGTAAACAGCCAGACAAAGAAGCACAAAATAATATATTTTTTCTCTTATCACGTTTCTCGTCTTTTGTTGCTGACAATTCCCTTGGTATTTCGTTGTCTGACCTCTCCTTTCGTACATTGCAGACAAGTCCGCTTATGCTGGGTTCAATTCGTGGTAACGGCCATTGTAATCCATATTAGAATTGTTTCTATGCTTGCTTCGATTGAAATTTTATGAAAGTGATAGATCAGTTTTTTTTTTCTGACTCATTCTGGTTTCCCAACAACGCAATGGTTATATACCTTGCAATTTTCAATCTTCACGTTCTTCGACCTCGATTCTTCGTGGGAAAGAGACAAACGCAGGGAAAATATGAAAGTTGAAAAGAGACAATGAAAAGACAAGACTCGGGAAAATTTGAAATACGGCAGGGTCAATATTCATTTCCCTGGTTCTGCTTTCCTATTACCCATCCATTCATATACAGTAGTTAAAGAAGTGTGGAAAGCGAGTAGATAGGATAAGCATGTTTATAACCTCTCGAACCAGTCTCTTGCGGTATGCAATAAAGAAGCTTATATTCTTGAACCCTTGCGGATTATTTTACATTGGGTAGATATTAAGGTATTGAATGTGGATTTTTCATATGGTGCTGTACTTAAGAAAGTGTACACAAAGAACAAAGAAAATTGTTAATTATGTTATATACTACTGAAATACTAGTAATTGTATATTTGTACTACTTTCCGTTTTCACGTGGTGTTGGTTATTTGATAGTTCCTTACAGCTTCCTGATCATTTCTACGAAACGGTTTGTAATCTTCTGCTTCTTTATATGTATCCATCTTATTTGTATTACTTTAATTATATTCCTAGTTTGAACTGAAATTGCAACCTGAGCCCATATTAAATCTGAGAAAGAACATCCTATCATAAGCACAATGTGGGACAATCCAGTATGTATTAAAATTTGTCCGTAAGACCGGAATAGGAAATTTTATTCCGAGAGGTTTTGGGTTACACCGATTGTAGGGATGGTATCGAGATGAGACGAGACGAGACTTACATCTGTCCCGTTCTCGTCTCGAATTTTTGAACACAGTCTTGGTCTTGGTCTCGTCTCGACCTGAAAATTCCGGTCTTGGTCTCGGTCTCGATTGTAAACCTTAGTCCCGTCTCGAGAGTCTCGAAAGACGATAGATTTAGTTAGTTGCATAACCTTGACTCATTTGAAATGGGTAGTCAGACTTTCTGATCTCAGTACAAGAACAAGAATATTAATATGATATGAACAGTTTGTTACATTGTTATTTTGGGGTTTAGAATATAAATAATAAATATCCTGAAATAGAGAGAAAACATTGTGATTTTAATGTAATAAAGAAGCTTTAGTTGGCAAATATAGAATACCAAGTTTTCTATTATGGAAACGGATATATGTTATACCACAGATTGTGAAATCTTTATACGTAAGATTAAAGAAAGTATTGCTATTTCTAAATTATTGAATATTTACATTGACTGAATAACTGTTACCTTAAAAATAATAAAAAAATACATTTAAGTTGAAATTTTCTACCAGATAGATTTATAGAAATAAATGTCCGTAGGGTATGTGACAAAAATTTTACTTATTGCCAACTTTCGTACAAGGAAATAACTAAATACGAAGATAATGAAAATAAATACCATTTGCCGAACTCCACACGAATTAATTTGTTTACAATACTGCTCTTGACTGATTAAAAGAACCAATTAATATATGCATAGGTATGGACTTCAGCATTAAAGCAAAACGAAACGAATGTAGTGTGTTCCCGGTAGGCGCCATTTAGATATAACAGCGTATTGCGACTCTTATAAACTGAAATAAGCACATTGGTATTTCAAATAAACCGTGTATCTAAGACACACTCTTATATCTCCTCTGTGTCCTTCTGTCTAACTACTAGGGACTACGAAGGTGTTCGAGGTGTCGTTCGAGAGGTCTCCGCGAAACTTCACCAGCGACGTATAGATAATTCAAATTGGACGCTCGCTACTGAAGTCTTGCTGTAGCATATGTGCACAGTAGTGTGTCCCCCCCCCTTTTTTTTTAGATATTGGGGTTCGAGTTGTCATCAAAAGTTGTCCATTGGTACCAAATAAAACCATGTCAAATAAATTATGACCAGTGTCGGACTGACCCCTCCCGGGGCCCCAACTGGAAGAGCAGTTTAGGGGCCCCTCGGTAGGAGTCGCATACATCCCGTAAAATACGGGATCGTCCCTTTCTCATAGTTCTGTCCCGGTGTCCCAGAAACGTTTGCCGGAACGCTAAAATGTAACCCTAGGCTTTAGGTATCTTTAACTCAGGCCGGGATAGGGTAGGGGAAAAGGAGTCCATCAAATGCCAGGCTGGCATTTTTCTGGTGTGATTGAGGAAATTCCCTCGAGAAACCTCAGTCAGTATCATGGGCGGCGATTAGGGGGCGAGGGGGGAGTGAGTTTCCCCCATTTTTTCCGACCATTCGACTAGTGAAAATAGTATACAGAAATTGCCCACTGAAAAGCGTAAAGGGAAAAGGGGGAATTGCTCCCTGATTCTCAGGTAATTTGTCACCCACTGACCATACTAGCAATAATAATAATAATAAACTTGAGAGTTCATGTCATTTTTCTTATCGGTTGTAATGAGATGTTACAAAATTAATCTTTTCACGCTTTTTCAGTTCTAGTAATTGCATAATTCTACAAGTTGAGAACTGACACAAAGTCAAGTTCGTGAGAAAGTTGACATTTGCTACAGGCCATTTGTTGAAAATGAATTGTTATGACTTTTAGGCACCTTTGGCTTAGTCCGGGATAGGGTAGGGAAAGGATTTGGCGAAGAGTCGGTCAGGACCAAACTGAAATAAACCATTCCAAGCATTTGTGTCGGCTGGGTAGCCGTGCGGTCTACGGCGGTAGGCCAACGACTCGAAGGTCCTGGGTTCGAGTTCCGGCATGGGTGTGGATTTTAATAGCTAAGGGGCGAATCGTAACGGGCCGAAGTCCAAAGTTACCAGACTGGCCCTTATAAAAATAACGTTTACGAAATAACGTTCTTGTTTTTCAAAGCATTTGCCTGTGTGACTGATGAAAAGAGTCATGCTGGTGTCTGGTCTGTGAAGCATACTATAAGCTGAGCATTCAGTTTCTGTTTCAATACAGATTTTGTAAAACAAACAATTGTTAATAAAAATGCAGAAAGAAAAGCAGGTCAATGGAGTTACCGGGAATCGAAGCAGGGTCCTCCAGTTGCACGTTGCATGCCAGGGGTTATCTGCCATTGAATTGTCGCCGCAATTTCTCTTACATATTGGCTATTCCTTTGACCTGGAATTTCAGAAGTATTCCTCAATTAAAATCTTCAAATAGAGGGAAGTAACTTGGCATTATATATCAGCAATGACTGAATGGTTCAGCTAAGGTCAGAGGAATATCAAATATGCAGAGTCGTTGGGACGATAACTTAATGATAGGACATCGGGCACCTGGCATGCAACTGGTGGCCCGGATTTGATTTTCGGTCGCTACAGTGACTGGCATATCGCTCCATTTTCAACATGTTACCATATAGAGGTCATTTGTGTAAGCAAGTAAATTCCTTGGTATTGTCTTCAATGGGATTCTACAGGACATTAGCATGAGCCTGTATATTTATAAATGTATTTAATAGTTTTGTGTATCCCGTTTCTTGTTAAATTTATAATTATGAGCAGCTGTCCATGCACAATTATATTAATTTATTTTGACAGAGCCGAGTTTTCTTTAAATGAAATGCTAGTAGTTATTTCAAGTTAATAGTGTTGTTTATTTGACAATAACACATGATAAAAATCAAAATGTCGTTTATTAAATTAGAGCCTGGATACTCATGTTCTTAATTTTATCATAATTATGTAATTGTGTGTTCAAAAATGTAAAAAAAAAATATGTGCTTAAAATATGTTTAATATGAACAAAAAGTGACAATCTACATTTAAAAATTACTAATTACCCAAAAGAATACACTACGATTACAATTAGTGTTATACGAAAGACAGTGCTATTAATTGATTATATTTGTGTGCTCTTAGGTGGGAAAAACCGAAAGTAGCTCCTACATCAAATTTGATACTTTTGGAATATATTCAAATAATGCTTTATAGTATCTGCATATATGTTATACGAAAAACTGAAACAAGAATGAACTGTTATTGATACTTACAAGTTTTATTCATTTAAAGATTTCCAGATACAACCCAATTTCAGTCATTTACACCAGCATCGAACCCGAGCCCTTCCAATTACAAGGCGAGCACCTCTTCCTGATATTACAGTGTAGATCACTTTGCATTTTCTGATTTTCAAATAGAAAGGAATGTCGATGGTCAGTTTAAAAAAGTTTATAACGTGAAAACCTTCTTTCTGCATCACACGATGTTATCACCACAAATTTGAGCTTCGATAAACAATTAATTTTAAAAATGCAACGGCCAGGATTTATTTGTATATATTAAAATTACATAGATTTTTTTAAAAAAAAATTGTGCTGAAGTTTAAACGTAGAAAATATAACAAATTATGGAAAATATAACTAAATAAATTCAATCAGTACTACTTTAAAATTAATATATGCACTTAATACACGAAATTAATTTGTTAAACAATTGGTAAAATATGTATGCGAGGAGAAAATGCACTAAAATGTGTATTTAAGTGTAAAATGTGCCAAAATATGTTTTTAAAAAAATGTCAGAATCAGCAGCCCAAAACTGATCACAATTACTCAGTTCACCCACGACTTATAAATACATTTCAACAATTAAAAAGAATCTTAATTAAATAATATGGTGTGGAAGAATATCCTGTTATTTATGCAATCTCACTTTTGACAACTCCACTAGAAGATCATCCATATTTTACACTGATACAAATATTCAAAGGCTAACTTCCTCCCCTCCATTTCTGACCTTCAATCGCCGCTCATGGTCAGCATGGTCGGCTACTGGTATCTAAGCCAGAACCTTCCGAAAGCGAATGCAATGCTTTATAACTGAGCTACTGTCGGTCGGCAACAAACCTTGAGTGTCACAGCCCATCTTCAGTAACACTAAGCATCATTGTCACGACTTCCAAATCTTTCAATTTATATTCAACTTAAAATTGGGTTATTTGATGATTCAAATAAATTGTCCGCATATTGAAGAGTACATAATCCTCAGACTTTATGGAGATAAGGAACAGAAAAACAAAACTTTTGATTATACAGGGTGTCTAAAAATATGTGTACTACTTTGAATAATTATAATTACAATGTTTATTAAGCTACAGCTAAGATTTATAATCTAAATTCAAGAAGATAATAGCAGAATGTTTTGAGTTATCGTAAGTTTTCGAACCGATGGCCGTTCTGGTTAAGACACTGCTGATAATGAGACTCAAATCATAAACATTACAAATTATTTCATTTGGTATTTAGGTTCTTTGCTTAACAGATTTTGTACATTTTGCTCGGTAGTATACTCACAAAATTCAACTCTCCGGTAAGAATCATATTCATTGAGGACTTGGATTAATATTGGAGTAAAACTTTTCCAGTGGATGCGCTTCAAAATGGAAGCTTGATTTTAGAAATCTGTCTTAGAAGTCGCTTACTGAAACCAAATGAGGTCTGTGGAGAATTTTGTAGTAATTCTTCTTTTGCAAAGCTGGTAGGCTTTCGGTGTTATAGAACGTTGCTTAAGGGCTTTTCTAAACAGTTCCAATGGCTTCAAATTTATTTGTATAATTGCAAGTAATACTGAGTCACGTCGGATCATTTCTCTAAATTGGAATTTGTATTTCATTCATTTATGGCCTTTAGTCAACTATGATTCAGGCCAGAATAGGTGCAGGGAGAGGTAGCGGCTAGGGCGTTATTTAAGGTGTCACCAGACATTCTCCGGGTGAAACTGATAAAACTCCTGGAAAATCTCAGCCAGGATGGTCGGCTTCAGGTTTCGAACCCGTTTACCTATTCATTGCCGATCCGAAGTCCGCGTTGTTACAGCCTGTACCACGGAAACTGAGTCCTTATTGTTGGTGGTGATCACAGAATATAGGCGTAAAGTTTTAGCTTCTTATTAGTTTTGATTATTCTACTATATGGAGGAATGTAACCCTTTTGATTTTAAAATTAAAATACACATATTTAGTTCGTCGCTAGCTACTTCTACAGAATTGGTAGAAAGAAGAATAGGAGGAGCTATTGATTCATCAGCGTTGCACGTTCGTATAAACACAAGACGTTAAAAGATGTCTCCATTCTTTCCATCTCATCCATCAAAATTACAAACATTGAGAAACTTCTTTGGGGCTTTGTCTTCGTCCTTGTCACCCCTTAAAAAAATACTCGTAGAACACACACACACACACACACACACACACACACACACACACACACACGTGAACAGAGAATCAGATATGCATGCTTTCAGTAACGCTTTCTTTCGTTTTTTTTTTTTTTTTTTCATGATTGAATGTACTCACTTTCCCTCAGTATTCCGTTAAAAGGAAAGAAAACAGAAACCACGAATTTACTCGTGTTAACTATACTTGTCTATACGTCCTCACTTCTTTTATCCTTTCGCTTTCCTCTTATTTTCACAAAGACAATTCTGTCCTACAGTATTAGGAAGACTTTGCTTTAACTTATTTTTCCAATAGTAGATGTTTTGATATTACCAAATTGGTCTACTACGCCAAACGAGGAAGCTCGGTAGTATCTTTCCTGCTGAGAATTAGAGATATCTCAGGTTCAAAATTCGGTATGCGGCATTCTGATTTCCCTTATTGCTAATCATATTAGCTTGCTTAATCATATTAGCCTTTTAATATTTGAAGCTGCATTCATTGGCTTTTTTTTCTGTAACTATGACGTGGGAAATTTAACGGCCTGCGCCATGGATAACTAAAGCCACAAATGAAGTAAAATCAAGTTGGAAATTTAAAGCCTTTTTTATTTCCGGGGATATTAATGAATTACTAAAACTTTGTTTATCACGTTCTCTTCAGTTCCCTTGCTGGATGAGGCGTCAGTGAGTGACAGAAAATAAAAACAAGTTGCCAAATTGAAGATTTCGTACGGCACAAAATATCTTGTTTGAGTACGAAAAGTCCAAACAGCAAACTACAGGTGATCAAGGTATAAATCAATGTTTGGCAACAATTAAACTCTCTATGACATCTAAAATTAATTAGCTAATTCTGCGCGTACGAAACTCTCAAGTTCATCGCCGCAGTAACAAACGTTCACCATTGGATTCTATGAATTAAGCCACATTTTATCACGAGAACCTACTTCACAAAGATCTCTTCTAATATTGTCCACTCAATGACGTCCCAGTTTTCTCTTTTCGTCCGGCTTCCCAACCACTATAATTTTCGTTTTGCCACATCCGAGCTTACAAGGCTCTCAATCGTTGAGATTTCATTATTCTTAGACTGGCGGCGGACTAGTGACTTTTGTCCCAGCAACTAATGCAGCAATGGCAAAAATTGCTAGCGGCTGAAATTGGTTTGATGCACACCTAATTGCTTTTGTAGCTACAACATCTCAGTTTCGTCATGGATCTATTGGAAATAGCATTCATTTCTGCGTTGGTTATCATTATCAGAAGCAGAAGAAAACAAGAGTAGAGAAATACAATTATAATTCAGAGGTTCTAACTAACAACGTGTTAGAACAAGTTTTCCAGTTATTAGAAACATTTTATGAACTATTGAACATTGTGAGACATCGTATGATAAAACACGAAAACCAAATTATTTTTATTATTATTGTCGGTTTTGATTTTCAAGGGTAGCATAACGCGAAGCCGTAGCTCAGTTGGTAATTCGGGTGGTCAGTACAACTTCGCATTCGGATGGTCCTGGGTTAGATACTAGCTTCCGAGCATCCTCAATTAGTTTTTTCCAGACAAATGCCGGGATGGTACCTTCAACTTAGGCTCTGTCCGACATCTTCCAGCATATTTTCCTAATTCCTATCCTGATCTGGGTCATAGGCGCCTAAATACTATAAATAAATCCAATCCAATTCATTTCAAAAGTACCAGCTACTTAATGGGCAGAGTCAGTACACGCAAAAGTATCGAAGACCATTCTGAAAAAGATTGTGGTTATTAAAAAATTGTATGTCTCTATCCATATTTCTTACCCTTTTTATTCGTTTCTTTTTGTGTCAGATCACTCCAACTCGCATGTACTCCTTCCCATAACGCATCTTTAATTGTTCTGTCACAATAGTTTTTAGTTGCAGGGGAGGGTCTAGAGAGGGTTGAAGCCCCCCAAATCTACCTTAGCCCCCAGTTTTATTAGTAGTAGGCATACTCTTTATTTCATATTTAGCCTAAGGCATAAACTTCAGTCATCATCACGACTTTTCAAATGAAATATTGTAGCCTCTGGATATCTTATCCTGGCTCCGTCATCGTTTAGAACTACAATCATACAAAGCAGTGCGCATTTGCACTTCTGAAGTTAGCATCTCAACATCAATTTCTTCCTGGAAGGCCATCGCAGACAAAGAAATTAAAGCTCCACGAACACAGTGAACAAAAAGGAGCTAGAAAGTTCAAGCGTCCTACCAGAAGGATATTGCGTCCTACCGGTAGGACGTACAGAATCTGTGAAAAATAATGGTTTCGCGTATTGACAGCAGGACGAAATTGAGTTTCCATATAGTGGGCATACAGAAGCTCTAGCGAAAATCTGAATGCGTTGAAATCCTTTTTATTGTAGAACGCATAAGTGAGTGTTGGAAAATAAAACAACAAACACTAAAAAATAATATCTATATCTTCACAACATATAACAATACCACCGTCGTACTGGCATTACCTTTGTGTGCTACCAGCAGGACACACATATGAAGACCGTTGTACTGCGAGCAGGAAACATCATCGTCCTACCGGCAGGACAAGTGTCACAAAAGTAGTCAAATGTGCGTCTATAGGCTTAAGACCATGTGTTTCAAAAGAAATCGCTGTTGCTCGGCAATAGACGTACGAAAATGAAACACATTCGTTCCACTTCCTTTTGTCGCTCTAAGACAGCTGTAGCAGGTCTGCGGGGGTCAATTTGTATCTGTGTTTCGTATAGTAGCAGCAACAAAAGTCGCTAGTCTGCGAGGGCCCTTACAGTATCTGGTAAATCGTACGGTATGGAGTTTTTCATTATGCTCTCTCCTACATTCTCGGATCAGCTCGTCACGTATATCTTTCTCAGAACATTATTTTAAAACACTCAGTATTCATATTCATCAGTCAGGGTCGCACTCGAACTTTTGCAACCATAAAGTACTACTGACAGAATTACTGTTCTGAATATTTTCCAGATTGTACTTTCTTGATATTAATCGCGAGGTTAGAAGATTCTGTCCTGAATAGAAACGTGCGTTGCCCGATTCTAAGCGACTTTATATTTCTTCTCTGACCTAGTATTTTTCTTCTCACATATACTCCTATGTACTTAAACTTGTTTATTTTCCTTCTCATTCTTAATTGTCATATTTATATTGCCGTCGACCTCTGTGTTTCGGCTTGTTATCATCACACAGTTTGTTATCTTCACGTTCACCTGCAGGACTTTTGCACTCTCAAGCTTCTACTAGCATATCGATTTTACTTTATAGTGAATCTATATCGTCCCCTATTAAATCTAATCATCCACATAAACGAACAGCTGGTTGAAGCTATTCAATGGTAGTCCCTTTATGTCGTCTTTTTATTTTTAGAATCGCATATTCTAATGCAACGTTAAACAGCAGTGGTGACAAGGCATCACCTTGTTTTAATCCGCTAGAAACTATCTACTTGCTGTAAAGATTGTGTTCTCTGTTACTCAGGTAGGAGATTACACATTTCTACTATTAGTATAACAAATATATCTCAGCCCATTTGCTTCTTTAGGCTTAGATGTCTAAGACTAAAGACGTTAATTCCCAGAGATATTAAATATTTGTTACATATGTTACAGATGCGTAATCCACTATCTGAATAAGGGATCTATTACACTTTCCAGCTTGCTGATCAGCTTCCTCGACTGTATCATAGACCTCATAATAGACAGACTTAGCACGCTTCCCCATTTCTGGCTGCGCTAAAAATAATGGGTTTTTGTTCAGAGCACGCGATTTTGAATCTATCCGCTAGGTAGCTCTTCCATAGACCTCGTAGTAGAATATGACGTCTATGGCAGAGCTACCTAGCGGATGGTTTCAAAATCGCGTATTCTGAACAAAGCCCCATTAGTTTTAGCGCAGCCAGAAATGGGGAAGCGTGCTAAGTCTATCATTATGAGGTCTATGACTGTATTTCCCCACTAGGCGTCGAGGCAATTTAGTCTCTCCAAGTGTTGTCTAGCTTGCGCGACGAGCCTGCCCTTGAGCAAGCTTGACGGATTTTTTGCTATTACACTGTCGAGCTTGTTGATCAGCTTCCTCGACGAGCAAGCAAGTCAGTGTAAAGGCGCTATTAAACTGTCGAGCTTGCTCGTCGAGTAAGCTCGGGCAAGGAAGCTGATCAACAATCTGGACGGTGTAATAGCACCTTAAGGCGCTATTTAACTGTCAAGCAAACTTGGGGCTAGCATGTTGATCAACAAGCTCGACAGTGCAATAGCGCCTTAACTGAGAACGCAAGAGAAACAATTTGCATAATTGTCTATATCAACATCAGAATTAGAATATAAACATAAAATTAAGTATCTTGTATTAACAAGACGAGACAGAAAATAATATTAGTATTTTCTTCTTGCTTAGGGCAATCATGAAGATGTATTTCGACAACCAGTTCCTGTTAATCCTGTGGCTTCAACTTCCGCTATTTCCAATGAGGAAGAGGAGTCTGAATCAGAAGTTGAAGACAAAGGTCCTCCTGCCTCAGCTCTCACGCGCCGAAGAGCCCTGGTTCCTCCCAAACTTTTGTCTGATGGTGACGAAGAAGGTGATGCCAGTGATAGGCGGCATTCAGGGTAAGTATAATTCAAATGTAATTTAAGGGTTGGATATTTGAACTATGCAGCTTCATTTTTTGTAAAAACAAAATCTCACGTTTTTCACTGGTATATAGGGAATAAAGTTTATATATATTATGTTTACACGTTGCTTAAAAGTATCCTACTATTAGGCAGCTTTTATGCAAACGCGATTTGAGAACCACACGAACCGCTGCATTCTGTAAAACAATGGAAGCAAATGAGTGTGTTTATGCAAATATGGCCCAATTTTCTGTTGCTGCGTTCTGAAAGACAACCGTCGATGATCTACAGAACGCGAGAAAATAAAACAATGGATATGTTTACAAACAGAGCGTTGCCAGTCGTTCTTAGGCCAGTTGGTCACACTTTCTCTAAATCTCATGCACAAAACACACTGGCAACACCACGATCTTCGTTTTCTTCCCTCGTTTGTTTTCTTCTTTATTCCTCCAGCTACTCAAGCGACATGTCGTAAGTGACAAAAAGGTACAAAAGAAAACTCGTTGCAGCCTGGTTTCAAGCTGCACGATGGCAAACGACAAGCATAAAAGGGCTCTTACACAAGAGAATTATTGTAATGCTATTGTTATTAAGTTTCTTCAGTTCCTTGATTCTTTTTCATAAAATGGAGCCATCTAGTTTTTGCACGCGAGCCTTCATTTTTTTTATTTCCAAAGAAAGATGTTATGTTACATTATGTTGTTCAGTAGAGGGAGGTAAATAGTACAAAGTATTGTGGTGAATAAATGGTTGCGAGAATTGTGTCTTTTGCACAAATCAATAAGTGATTTTCACTTTTGTGACTTTGCAGTCTTTTTTATTGTGTATTTGAGTGGAGAGAGAGAGCGGAGACTTCTATCGATAGATTGATGTATAGGAAAACAACATGTCAAGTTTATCCCTCACCCAAGCAAACAGTTCCTACTATACCGGAAACAATCACCGTCCGAAGATCCGAATATGGGACCAGTTTACTTTCAGAATATTTTACCTCAAGAGAACTCATAAATCCATGTGTTATCATTTCGTGACATGATTTTTCGGTGTAGAGTTGTCAACTCTACGACCTCAGAAATTCAAGATGTCATCCACTGTCCATCTTTGTTCCTTGCAGATATCATTCACCTTCAGCCTCATAATAGTAAGCTGTTTTCCTTCACCGTATTTTTGTTCCGGGTTATCTTCCCTTAGCCTTTGTAGATCCCTCTCGGCTGCAAAATAGCACATAATATAAATAAATGAACAAAACATTAAATTGGTTTAAAATGTTCATTTCTTTCTCTAGGCTGTTACAGTCTTATAATACTTAAGCTCATTCCACGCTAAATTTAGTGTTTCACTTAAGTACCTTTACCATAAATGTCACTGTAAGCAAGCTAAAAGTGTTTGGTGAGCAGAATGTAATAGCGGTTACTTTTTTTTTTTTTTTCAAAAAGGCGGCTAAATCTCCAGTCTGATTTCCAGAGACTTTTGATATGTTTGTTATTCAGAGCATTTAGGTAAAAACAAATCAGCTGTGTGCGAATTAGTTAATCTAAATACCCACTTTTGTCTAATTTTAGTGGACTATAGGCACAAAAAACTTGTGTCTTTTCATGAAGTAGCAAAAATCATTCAATAAGTGACTGTTCTCTTGTAACTTTCAAATGCACTGAGTGACAGGAAACCATCCAACGCACACACATCAACAAAAACTCCAGAAGAGCAGCCACAACCAATTATATCAGCACTGGATGAACAGTGACTCGTCAAAACAAGGGAACACATGACTATAGCTAAGTTACATATTTCCGGAACCACCCAGACTATAAACACTAAACAAAAGCCATTTTCAAGACTTAATTATGAGCTACAAAATTGATACAGTAGTGTTACAGCGTAAAGTACTTAGTTTTTTTTTTAAGTATTTGCAATTTTCGTGGCACAAACCAGTTTTTTCATTAACTTTAAAAAATTGAAACAAATAATGAATGCTTTTTAATTGCATAAATGATTATGATCAAGCTATGAAACCAAAACCAATTTTTAGGAAATTTTGTGCTCTCTTATTTTGATTATCTTCGCTTTTTATGTACAATGCAATGTTTCCAAGTTATTTATTTATTTTAATTTTAAGGGCCCTTTTCGGGCGCCATATTTTTGGAAATGCCGGCTAAAGCTTCAGTCGGATTCCCGGGACTTTTGATATGTTGTTTAGAATATTATTCTGAGCATTTTGGTGAAAAACTCTGCTGGGTGGGAATTAGTTCATTAAAAAATCGTAATATCAGTAGACTTATAAGTAGCAAGAACAAAGTAATGATCATGTGAATGAAAAAGAAAAAAGGTTTTGCACTTACCGAATAGAATGAAATACAATGTGGCTTGCTAAACAGATTGCCCAAGTTCTGTTGTTAATTTATTCACTTTTTTATCCTGTGCACGGTAAAAACACGAATTATTCTGATACACATTTGTTCACTGTACGTTTTTAAAAAAATGAGGCCAACCCTACCACAAAATCGTTCTTCTGCCACTGGCCAGTGATATAGCACGGTGGTATGTACACCAGGTGCTTTGTCTCGTACTGGACTATAGGTTCCACCATGAGAAGCTATGTGATAATTAGATTCAAACTATTGACAGTACTAAATACAGATTCTAAGGACCACTCAGTAATATTAATAATATATTATACATAAACTGGTTGCAGCCTCAGATGCGGAAATATCAATTTATTTCACGCTTCTTTCTAAGCCCCTCTTAAATTTGAGTTAGATTTGTCCCCTCGACAATTTTCCGGATAAAGAATTAAGGAAGTAAGCGTAAGAAGAATCTTATTCTTGACACCATTTTAGGTATTCGCTTGCTGCTAACTGAGGGAAATCCCTTCAGCATCTAACTCATTAATTAGTATGGCCAAAGTGATAACGTCTCGAACACAGTTTTTACCTTTTCGTTGTTGATTCGTAGGTAGCAACGATATTAACTACTGCTCATTAGTTGGGTGGACTTATTTCCATTGATATTTTATATAACTTGGCTGAACTGCGTGTTTTCATCAACTAAACTGTTTACTGCTTACAATAAAATTCCCAAACCAGCGTTGCTAAAAGTCTCAACCGTGGATATATGAATAAAGCCGAAACAGATGACTTTAGCGGAAAGTACCAGTATTAAGCACTTCTCTCTTATTTCCCCGCAAGATTTGGCTAGCTGCATCTTTTATTACTCTTTCGATAATATCCTGTTCTAGTAATTAACACAGTATGTAACATATTTATGTCTTTTTTATAATGAGGAAGCTATATCACTACATCACAACGTTACGTATTGATTGTCAAATGTTAATTATTTTGAACTTTGTTTTTCAGGAATACAGATGGAACCACTCCTCGAACGAGACGTAGCTCCATTGTCGTCATACCCCCAATGCAGATTTGTCCAGGAGATTTGCTTGTCTACAGTAAGGTGCTTACGCAGAGAAACAATCTTTTAGGTAAGATTTACCAATTCTTTAAGTGTATTAACCCAAGTGTTGTTCTATATGAGATTTTTTTTTATGTGTAGAAATAATATGAGTATTTCCATTAAACATAGACAGGTTTTACATCTTAAGAATTAATATGTCAAGGAATTCATTGGTTTAATAGGCAAGCATAGAAATCCACTCTAAGCTAAATTTGGCAAACATAAACATATGAAATACATGTACTGGGTAGCTGCTACTTTGAGTGTGATTTGCCACGGCGTCACCGCTTACGCCATTGCTTGAAGAGATATGACGTCATTTGTGACGATACCGCCACAACTTTGAGCGCCTGTAGCTTCGAAACTTATGAGATTTCGTAATTACTTCAAAGGAGCTTTTTTCTGCGTTGGATGTAAATAATCACTTCGCCAAGTTTGCACCAGTATTTCTGGGACATCCTGTATGTCACTTACTCTCTGGTGTTACAAGAAGTTTCGTTCTATTTGACACTAACAGTAACAAAGTTTGTAGGTACTTTTCATTTCATTCTTCTTAGAATACGATCACACATACACAAACTCAAAGTGTATCAAAGTAAAGAAAAGCTATTCGTTGGTGAATATTAGAAATAAACTAGGGGTGCCACACACAGCCACGATCGTGCTACATCAGTGCTGCAAAAGGTTACAGTAGCTCGCTTCGACGTAAGTATGGCCACAAAGAGTGACGCTGCTTGTCGCAATATCGGGTATCCAATTGTAGGTTTCACACTGGCAAACAAACATACTGATGGGGGCAGAAAAAAGTTCTAAATTTTCTTTTTCCATCATGATTAGAATGTCAAAATATGTGCATATGCAAATTTCGGCAACTTGAACGCAATTACTTTGGGAGATATCGATAATATAATAATCAGATTCTTGTTTCTGGAGAGTGAAAAAAAGTGTGGAAATATCCTTATATTTGTAAAATACTATGTATTTGCTTTCTATTTCTTTCAGCATTTCACAAATATAAGGATTTTTCCACACTTTTCTTCACTCTCCAGAACTTTTGTCACTGGCTGTACGTCTATGTTCACTGTACGTTCAACTAGCCCTACAAAACACGTTAGAATTGCTTTAAACTTTGGTTGTCTACTCCACCGATGCGCATGAGTGGATGCGCTACCAACAAGCTATTAAGCAGCGCTGGAAAAGGCCTCGTAGGAAGTCTTAGTCCATATAACGAAAAGACGAATTTAAAACATAACAAGATTTAAAGAAAACATTTTAAATTGTTGGGTTGATTCAAATAATTCAAGTACCTGCCTAGTGAGATTATTTAAGCTTTTCTCTTTAAAAATCTTCCTGAATATATAAAAGAGACAACAATCTCTATTATTGTCCTTTGATTGGCAAAAGAAATATTACATATTGTTGTGTTTCATGTACACTTTAATGAGTTTCGAAAAACATTTATTTATTATTCAAAAATAAGCAGGTAGTAATTACTTTTGGTGTTACTCTAGTATGCAAAGTACTGGTTCTTTCAATTTACGGTCAACTAAATCACAGTTAATACAAATTTTAAGGAAATGTGACCTCTTATTAACGTAACAAACACTTAATCAACTGTATGTTTTTCATTAAAATATTATAAAGTCGACTTCATTCTCTTTGAACTTTGTTTGCGAATGAAGATTGTAGATGGCAGTGTAACATCTTCTGTATGAGAAGTGAGTACCAAAGATCTCCTTGATAGATCTTTCACATTTTAAATCTATTCTTTTTAGGAAAAACGGTGCTTTGTTTAAGTTTCATTTTAGTTAATAAGAGGTCACATTTCCTTGCTACTTTACCAAATTAGAAAAATCACAAATAGTTCATAAATAGATAGTTTGAATCACAAAATGCATTAAAAAATTCCTAGATGAAATGTTTAGCTGTGTGATTTTTTATGCAATTTTAATGATTTATTTCATATGTTGATAAACGTATTTTTTAAGATTGTATTCCCAATTACACTCCGTGGTGCGATTAAATACATCACATGAGACGTTTCGGAACATCAGTCACTTCCTATATTATGTGAACGGCGCATGGGGGATGTGGAGGTAGCGCTCCACGTTTTCTTGACCTACGGTACAAAGTGAGGTAGGGTGGTCAGTCCCACGCTCGACCGCCTTTATCTTCCCAAGGTGCTAAGGAATGCCAAGGAAACTCCGGTACTCAATTTGATAGGAGGCTGATTGCACCTCAGAGATTGCCAGACATGGCAACACTGTGAGAAAATTCCCCAGTGTCCTGGCCCGATTCGTAGTCAGACGCGCTACCGTCTGAGCCACGGCGACTCATCTTCCTATATTATGTACTTATACAAATCATTTCGTCTGGGAGACTCGTGTTGATGCGTTTAATTTTTTGTATGTAAATAATAGACAGAACTTTCTATCGGTTAAGGTTTAAGTATCTAATTCAGTATTTCTATACGAGCATAATTTCAAATCATCGTGCACTAAACTGCTTGGATGCTACTCTACAAATAGAATGTCAATCTACGTGCTTGTAGTTTTCGTTATCACTGTATATATAATATTTCCATTTAGAAAACATACGCGGTTGTAAGTGAACCTAGTTACCTAAAATAATTCTAGTGAGGAATAGTAGTCGGTTTAGTGTCACTTTAGTTGATTTACTTCTGTCTCTGCAAAAGCAATATATTTTTTTTCGAGCCTTTACATAAACTCGCCTTTAAAGCTGGATCATTTTAGTTAAAAGTCAGCGAGCAACACGGAGCCAATTCAGATTTGTAAAAAGATTTGCCGTGCCGTTTCTTGTGGTCCCATCGATCTGCCCTTACTGTGTGTGTCAAAAGATGACTGTTCCTTTAACAGAAGTTTTATCACATTGTTATTTGCTTTAATAAATCTTGTTAATGTTCGAATTAAATTTATCCTTCTTAAATTGTTTCAATCTAAATATGATGTTGAAAATTACGTGTATGAAAGTTAAAATTCTAATGTAATGGTATGTTTTTTTTTTTTTTTTAAATATGGAACTAGATGAAAATACCTGTGATGTTAGCCGATATAATCTCTCAAATAACTGGAATTATCTGTGTATGTGCGTTATATCTGTATATCTGAATATGAATGTGTAAATTTCTTAAAGTGAGCCCAGATTAGAATATCTGTGAAAGCAACTGCATGGTGATATCCATTAACAAAGTTGTATGTTTTCCTGACAAGGAATTACCAAAATCGAATCTAGAACGCTG
>JAGDQP010028968.1:365-18600 GCA_022664845.1 Lepisma saccharinum
ACACCTGGAAAGAGGGGGAGTTCGAAGAAGAAAAAACTTGAGATAAGTAAGTACCATGTGTGAATTCTTTAAAAAAGTCTGTCAGATGTTTCTTTCTCTTCCTTTCATTCAGCATGTAAAAAATTACACTAGATTGGAGGGGACGATTCATATTGCTCATAAGATTTGGGGACGTTTACCCCCGGTTTCGCCCCAATGCTTAACATGATTTTTATCAAGCGAAGAAGAGTTATTAGTAATTATTTAAGATTAGGAACTTTTATGGCACTTAAACTGGCATCTTGTTTCTCGTACATTGTGAAACTTCCAATAACATGCGAAATAATTAACTTCTAATGGTGGATACAACTTATGTGAACAGTTTTCTTCGCTAACTACTTGATACGAAGATAGAAGCCAACCACAATATAATAGGTTCTGAACGCGACCAAATAAGGAATGTTAACACTCGTTCAACTCAAGACATTTTAACAAAAAAAACTGGTGGAGGGACCGCAAAAATGGTGAAACTAACGCCAGAGCTAATTTTGCAGTCAATGCAGTATATAAATCCAGTACGAGATCGAGAGTTAGACCTAAGAGGTAACAGAATTTTAATTATATCTATAATGTAACCTTCAATAAATGATATAAACTAGGTGGGTGTGAAAAGCATTCCGAAAAACATGTGTACCCTACTGCATGTAGACCCTACTTGAAATCCTTGTACATGTAGTAACAGTCCCAAATTTGAATCTAATTTTTTAAGACTTTTGGGCATCTTTGGCTCAGACCTTTAATGTCTCTACTGTAGTAATGGTAGTGAGAATTATAACCACTTCATAAACCTTTGTAATAAGTTCTTCCTGTAATTTCATTTGTATGGTTGAAGTCTTGGCATAAATTTGACTTTCACTAATCCAACTACCGGCTGTCAGAGTCATGTACTCTCTATACAACTCATTCCTTTACGTAAACTGTATTAAACTTTTTGATACTGCCCCGGACGAGAAATAATTCTAGGTACAGATAGTGCAACTAGGCGTCAGAAAGTGGAAGAACTACAGGTAGAATATATTTCCTTCGGTAATGTGTAAGAAGTAGAATTATGTAGTCGGAGTGATTTCAGTGAAGTAGTTTTCTAGAAATAAGGTCTTAAAGTTGCAGCGACATCAATGCTGCCGACGATGAACGCACGTTATGTGTTTGCAACACCGCTTTTAGTTCAGGATTCCCTCTTTTATGTTTAATTGCTGGTGAGTTTTACTACTTGTTTTCCTTGCGATTCCTATCGCGTGTGCAATAGAATAAACACCGAATCTGACTTCTAACCTCCGTCCAACCAATGGTTATTTTTCTATTAACAGTAAATCGCGTGTGCAATAATAATAATAAATCGAACCTGCACCTAAACAGTGGTCACTATCTTATGGTAATGATTATCATAATTACCCAGTGGGTGTCTGGGATCTGCGACCACTGCAGGAGTCATCACACTGACTCCAAACATGGTGGATTCTCGCTGTTCTAGTAAGTATGTTTGAACTTCCTTTTTCTATCATGTTGCAGGTGTCTTCATGACACTTATTAATTTTTCAGACCTTGTGGTGGCCTAGAGGTTAGAGCGCTCGCTTTCCGTGTGCGTGGTCACGAGTTCAAATCCCACCGAGGTCAATTGAACACGGTGGTTCGGAGCACTTTTTACCAAAAACTATAGGTCCCTTTCTTAGAAGCTCACCAGCTCGTTTAGGACGTTAATTAATAATTCACTTACTCAATTTTACACACGGTTTGAAAAATGTGCATGCCAAATATGATCTACAAGAGGTCGTTTGCGAGATTCCAAGTATGTAGAGCGATTTTCACGGCAGAAGTGGTCGAGTAGATACTGGTGAAACATGTTTCTGATCGTAGCGCGTTAAGTTGTAAGGTAAGGGTGAGAAAAAGAATAAATGTTGCAAGTTGTAGCATTAAATTATGCCTGACGCCCAGTACCTGCCCCTTATTCTGTTCAGTATAGTATTTCGGGTCTGATTTCGAAGGTCTTAGAGGCGTTAAAAGCCCAGTTAAAGACAACTTAAACAAACTAATGTAAGCCAAGCTAACCTAACCTTCACTCTTTTGAACGATTTGAGGGAGTTCCCAAAGAGTAGCTCCATAAACATACCCAGTCTTGGTTAGGTAAGCAAATCTTTGTTCCATATCTACATTGCATACCTCTCATTCCCTTGCAGATAATTATCAGAGACATTCCTATAAACACCTAGCGCCAGCCAGCAATCCAAAAAAAATGTTATGAAAAGCCATATATCATTTAGTTAAATATGCACTCTAGTTGATCAATAGGTACAAACATATCGGCATGTGGAGGAAGAAACAAAAATAGTGTAACGCGTACACGGTTCACAGTTCCGATTCACTGCTCCAAGTATCTGAGAGTACAAACTGGTAATTTAATTTCCTTTTTTCGATGTAATGTGGACTATCGCTATGAGAATTTGAATTTTATTTATGACCTTTAGGCAACTTTGGCTCAGGCCGTATGGATGATGGGAGAATTTTAAGAATGAAGAAAGTTGGGAGGAAACAGGAGAACCCCCAGAAAACCAACGCTAATAGTGTTTGTCCACCACAAAGCTCATATGGTATGAGCTGGAATCAAAGCAAGGACACAAAGCACCAGAGGTGAGCGCTCTACCACTGAGCCACCGTTGCTCTACAATCGCTGTATGAGATCGTCGGCTATCCGTAAACATAAATAAAAATATAATACGTAATGAAATGCGGAATGAAAGGATGTGACTGGTTGGTGCTGTTTTAAAGGGGATAGCTGAATTAGTATTGGGGGCAACTGCCTGATGGGCGTAGCCAGTAGAGTTGACGCGAGAGTATTTTCGGGGCGTCGGCGGAACGGAGGACGGGCCGCCGCGTCTCGTTAGTGACTACTAAACAACTAAATAACGCAAAATAATTAAGGGATAAAATAAAGGCAAGAAATACTTTTCATGAGGGTATCGGACAATCCCACGAGAAACCCAACAGAGCTGGTAACTCAATATTTACAGGAAAACTAACTAAACACGTTTAAATAACATTGCTCCAATATATCAAAGCCACTTTTAACATAACACATTAGATAAGATCGCTCTGTCACTCACACTGATTTTCGATAGTCTATAATTGAGAGAAATGTTCTAGCAGTCCACTATGGAGCGGAAAGGTAATTTTTGACAGTAAGTTTTCAAGTTCAAAACGTACACTAATTTTCACTCAAACACAGTCACTTAAATTTTCCGGAGGAAAGAGTGATATCATGATTTCGTTGCTATGGATGACAGGTCCAAGGTTATTACGCAAAAGGTGGAGATGAGTATCGGATTATTATTTCTATATTTCTTCAATTTTGTCACGTACAAGTTACTAAAGATGAGTCTCCGTGGCTCAAACGGTAGCGCGTCTAACTAGGAATCGGGTGACCGATGTTCAAATCCCGACTAGGACACTGGAGACTTTTTTCGCAGTGTTCCCATGAGGTGCACTCAGCCTCATATCAAATTGAGTACCAGTGTCTCCTTGGTACTCTTCTGGGCACCTTGGGAAGGTAAAGGCGATCGAGCGTGGGACTGACCACACCACCTCACTTAGTACCGTAGGTCAAAAAATATGGAGCGCTACCTCCACATCCCCCATGCGCCGTTCACGGCACGTGCGTATCTCACAGGGGGATACCTTTACCTTTTTACCTTCAAGTTACTAAAGGCGGATGCAGTTACATGATGTCCAGGATGCAGGTGTTGTTAAAACAATACTAGTTTATAATATTATTCAATTTTGTTCCGTGCAGGTGGCTAAAGGGGGATGCAGATATATAATATCCAGGATGCATGAGTTGTTAATACAGTCTTAGTTATAATATTTCTCTCAATTTCAGCCCTTGAAATTCTATATGTGTTAGTTCATGACAGATGTCTCTGCTCGAAGCGTGCTTCCTTGGCGCTGTCGGTCTCTGATATCAGAGGATATATTATCTTACATGTTATGAGCAGGTGTTCGGCACGCTTCTCACTGTGTCACGGTGAGCTTAGTTTCTTTTTGCATTTCAGTGGAAAGCGGATGTCATAATTCCAATATTCAGTGACAAACACTTGGCATTGATTAAGAGGTAGGATGTTGAGCCATGTTTCCTATCACAACCTAGTATTGGCGTTAGGAGCTCTGGTTCGGATTCATCGAGGCATTTTGCACGGAGGACCCCTCGTTTATTGTAATCTATAACTTAAAACGTAATACATCAAGACATAATAAAAATAACATTGAGAGTGAGCATCTTGAAACTAACCCAAAACCAAAATTTAACGTAAGGAATCAGAAGTCAAAAACTGAAAGATTACGAAGTTGAACTAGAGAGACTCCAAGACCCATGCTGCCCTCATCTGTAAGAAAGCCCATTATAATGTAAGGACGATAAAAATCTAGGACATGCGTTCAAGCGCAACTAGCATAGTCTTATTGTTTACTACTAGAATGCACATGATGATATGTATTACAGCTGCTTCTTGATATCGAGGAAAATATATTTATTGCAATACGTACCAGTAAGGAATTAAATCTGACCGATGTTTCCTGGAGGTATCTTAGTATTAAAAAAAGCGCATCCCTAGGACTAATTTCAATGCGCGATATTAGTTACAAGGTGCTGTTTTCCATTCCGGTTTGTGTGTCAAGCGACATACATTACGGCATTCAATTATCTCTCTCTTTCTTTTTGTTTCAAGTGCAAATCTGACAGTTGCAAGTTCTTGCAGCTGTGTTTTCCAAAGTACTGTAATAATACAGGATATTTGGTAGTATGACCGTAAATATAACTTATCGTATATTGGGGTACGTTTGGTTGCGCACGTTAAAAATGCATAACAACAATTCTGCACCCACTACAGTCGAAAATTTTTAGGCTACGTACTTATGTTCAGTGCTTTCTATATGCACCTGGAAGCTTCCACTGTGTAAACTGTCTTTTGTTATGTTTGGCTCTCGCATAACACATTCAAATTATGAGGTTTCTGCACATAAGAGCTCTTACGGTCAAGAGATTAAAATCATGGGCTATTGGCAACTTGGAGGCGTGCAGGTTCGATCCCCGCTGCCTGCTATCCGGACAGGTTTTCCTCAGTTTAATCAGGTAAATGCCGTAATGGTGACTCAGCTAAGGTCTTACATCACCACCCTCCCAGAAAGTGGATCGCCGATGGCGATAAGCGTCACCCTTAAAATGTGACGGACTTAGGTCAAAGGTGAAGACCAAAAATAAAATGGCGTTCGCTTCTCTCTCTCTCTCTCTTTTTTTTTATGACTGTTTATTGATAACTTCGTATTGCTTGATAATCACCCTGGAGAACCTCAACTACTCAGGGAATTTTATAAATCAGGAAAGCTCAGGGAAATTTATGAGGTGGACAGTCCACAGGTGGTAACTGGTAAGAGCACTGCCCGATCAAAGCAGAAATCGTGGGTTCGAATCTCACCACTGTCCGGATTTTTTCAATGTGTTTAAATCCTCTATTTGAAGGAAATTATCTTTTCTTTTTTTTTCACGTGTGAAATACTAATAATGTACAAGATGCTTGAACTGGATGGTGGTGGGATTAAAACAAAATGTCATTGCGTATTATTTACATGTTTCACTAATATACTAAGGACTCAGGAAATTTGGAAAAATATTATCATGGAAAACCTGGAAAACTCAGGGAATGTGAAGTCATAAAATTAGTAGACACCATGATCATATCTTTGTGTCAACGCGGAACTAATTCATTATATGTCTAGCAAACACAGGATATGGAACGTTCATTGTACACCTATATTGAATATTGGTTTACGATTGTCATATAGAGGAAACTTGTCGGACTTTGGAGCACGTATGGTCCATATTCTATGAATTCGAGTGTGCACAATATGTAGAAAATTGTTCGGCCAGCCCGCGGAGCTTAGTGGCAAAGTCGCTGTTTGAGAATTAGTGTTGGCTAAGTGTAGAAAAAGAATCAAGAGATGGTAGTAAGCTCGAGTATGTACTTCCTGTAAGTGAAAAATAACTTGTTTTTTCAATATTTGATTGCTTTGGAAGTTTTCTTTGTTAACATAAAATTTTTGTATATTTTATTTCAGGATACAAAATACCAGTTATAGAAAATTTGGGTGCTACCTTGGTAAGTAAAGTTGCATTTTTTTTATTTTGAATTCTTAATAAGCAAATTGTAATCGAATTGAACTTGTGTATGACATTGCAAGCAACTCAGGTCGGGATAGGGTGGGGGCTATTATGATGGAAGGTAGTCGGCCAGGGCCTAGTTTGGTAGGTATCATCCCGGCCTTGACCTGGTGTGACTGAGGAAAAAGCTTAGTCAGGATAGGCGACCGCTGGGATCGTTCCCAGGACCTTCTGATTGCTAAGCCAATGGTCTAGTAACCGAGCTATGGCCGCTCGGTAAACAAATTGTAAATCTTTGGATAGCTTTTTCACATCGGATTTCTGAACAAACTAATGAGGAAATGGACAAAAGTGGGTTCGGCATCTCACATCGCTTGTGGGCGATAGTTTTAACGCCAATTGGTAATACTATTAAACCAACTCCAAAATCCCATATGGTATGAGCTGGAATCGAAGCAAGGACACCAAGCTCCAAAGGTGAGCGCTCTACCACTGAGCCACCATTGCTCTACAATCGCTGTATGAGATCGAACTACCAGTTGCTTTTACCAATACTATTAAAGCAACTCGTTAAAATAGTTAAAGTGCAATTGGAGTCCTTCCACGAGCGATATGGAAGGAATCAAATTCTAAACGTATTAATGCTTTCTTTTTCTTAGTGGCGTGAAACAAGAAATTGTTGGAATGAGTGCTCTGACCTGACCACGGAATTGTTCAAAATGGCGAGACCTATTTCATCTGATTTAATGTTTTTCTGCCAGTTTTTAATGGTTGAGCGCGGGAAGACAGTGAAAGCCGCATGTAGTTCGGGGCTTCGTGCGTTCAGACTTTGGAAGCATTAACACATGTACCAAAATCATTTCAAATTTATTTCAGCAATCAACTTGCAAATTTCAGGACATGATATAGACAGTACAGGCTGTCCACATCGGGTCACAACTGTTAGAATGCATGAAGTGTTGCCAACTCGACATTTTTTTTCAAATGGCACTACTACTGGTTTTTACATTTTTTGAGCGTCATGCAGTGTTGTAAATTTTAGCAGATAACGTATACTATGTGAAAACAGAGTGGGTAATTATAATGTTGAGTTGGCATCATTGTAATGACAGGCAATGATTGATTATGCCAAACTTCTTCCGGCTCTCATTTCTGTTTTTCCTGCGCTCAGCTGCTAAAACTTGGTGTATAAACAATAAATCAAATGAGATAGGTATTGTCGGGAAACTCGATTGGGCATTTCTCTGGTCAGTGAGGTCTGTGTCGGAAGGTTTCATAAGCGCGGAGAACCGATTATGGATTACCACTATTTTCCATCGGATGAAGATTATGATAATCTCTCTCAGGACAAGATCTACAATTTTAAATGAATTCCAAATCATTTTTTCCCTCACCAGAGACTGAACCCATGATTTCGAGGCGACAAGAGAAATTGTAGTTTTGATACTAATTTCATCCGTCCTTTGTGTGAGTAAAAGGTTGTAAACATGAGTTCGAACACTCAGAGACTTTTATATATATATATATATATATTTCATTTTTTCTCACATATAAGGTGTTATTCGTTGTGGTTTAGTGAGTGTAATAGCTCTTAGGCAAGTACGTACATGATACTACATAAAGATTGAGTATACATCAATAATATGGAGTTAGAATTACAATGACATTGGCCTTAAATCTAGCGTTGGCTTAGCATTCGGGAGGTCGTTGGTTTAATCCCAGCGGTCGACCATCTTGACGTAGGTTTTTGCTCAGGCACACCAAGCAAATGCCGAGATGGACATCTTCAACTTAGGCCCTGGCTGACATCTTCCCTCATCCTTTTCCCTCCCCTATCCCGGCTTGAGCCTTCGATGCCTAAAGGTCATAAATAAAAGAAAAACGTTATTGTTTAAAAATCAGTTTCCCAGTTATAGTCGCTATTATGAGTACTGGTATGAATTTGGGCTAGTGTGTCTCTCGGAAAAAGAAGAAACAAAACGAATACAATTGATAGCTAAGATTAACGTTTTAATTTAAAAGCGAATACGTGTTTCAGAATAGAAGAATTACTAACAAGGGAAGTCCTTAAGTTGTGAGAGCTAGATTTTTGTGAAAATTGGTGGCCAATTTCTGGTCGCTAATTATCGTGATGTCAATAATTTCAGAAACGCGCAATTTTCCCGCTGCGTGTTGGTAGACTTGTCACGCCGATCCTGAAAATTGATCGACAAAGCGTTATATATGTTGCGTTACCTCTCAAATGAAATATATATATACAGAGTTCCCACTCACCTGGAATAGTCAGGGAATCCAGCTTAACACTAAAACGTCCTGGGAAAGTCAGGGAATTTCACAAAAATGTCTGAAAAGGTGGAAAAGTCAGGGAATTTGATAGCGTATTGTTTGAAGTTCATTTAGCTACATCAGGCATTTTATGTTAGATCGTTTTTGAAATTACTTGGAGGCTAATGTGCCAACCATGAAGCAATTTAAGAAAAGAATACAGTGAAATATTTTGATGTATCTTTATATTCCCATGGAATTATGATATATATAGAAAATGGGTACCTGGAAATTTCTGAGTAGTGACCTGGAAAAGTCAGGGAATGATCGTGGCAAATGAGTGGGAACCCTGATAATCAAAGCAAAACGATCATTATTGGGTGGACAGTAACGTGCCTGCCAGACAAAAGTCTTCATATTCCCTTAATTTTCCGGTTTTGGTATGACAAGTTTGCCAAAGCGTGGCGGGCAAATTACGCATTTTCGAAACGTGTGACTATCACCACGCTAATTAGCTACTCGAAATTAGTCAAGAAACGAGTTTTCACAACAATCGAGCTCTCACGACTTAAGGACTTTCCTTGTAAGTCCCAGTATTAAAAAAAAAAAAAAAACTTTTTGTTCCAAAATTAACTACAGTATAATGGTATTTGAGATAGTATGATAGCCTCTTTTAAGAAATTTGAAACTGGTTTTTCAAACCGTAACATGAAGCATTACCGGGAGACACAGAAATTTCTTTCTTTTTTTAACTCTGGTAATTGTTTACGTTGTGTTGTTAATGTATTTGCTTATGTGACACAGCTTTGTTATGCAGCTGTTCCCAGCACATTAATAAATATTATTCTTCGAAAAAAGAGCTCTTCCATTTTCTTCACTCATCCGTGAAGAGACCAGAAGAAAGGTCTAGTTAGATATTAATCGAGGAATTATGAAAATAATTATGTATTAATGGAGGAAATATAAAAATAATTGTATATTAATCGAAGAAATATAAAAATAAAATTAATACTTTACCAATTCTTTTGTGTTATGATTGTTCCAGTCCGTTAAAAATCACTTATTCTATTATTGTATGAATTACGTCACAACTTAGTTTTGTTTTGTTTCAGGACCAGTTTGATACAATAGATTTCTCAGACAATGATATCCGAAAACTGGATGGATTTCCTCTGTTGAAGAGATTGAAATGTTTATTGGTGAACAATAACAGAATTGTGTAAGTACTAAAAAAAAAATCATTGTATTAACTAGTTTCTGGAATGTTAAAAGTATTTATCCCATTTGTACCAAGAATTCGGACTTGCAGTTTCTTCGTTTTAAAGTAACACTTGTATTTCACGTCGCAAATAAGTGAAACGTATATTTGCCCTTTTTACTGACGTGAGTGCCTCTATTTTAGGTGTTTTAATACACAGGAAAACTAACCGTTTTCCGTGACTGGGACTCGAACCCGGATCTGCCGGTTGTTGTTTTAACCATTAGAATACGACGGCACGACCGATTTTCTTGGTATATGGACAACTTCTTGATCTTTGCTTAAGATTTTAACTCGGGAAGCCGGTACGTGGATCGTCAAATCTTGTGGTAGTTGTGGCTTGGCTTTCAAATAATGGGTACAGCGTCACGGTTTTTTTTTTTGGGGGGGGGGGATGTCTTCTTAGCAACAAACTAAGTTGCGCACATTCAGGGTCGCCCGTCACGGGCAGCTGTTTGCCCTCCTCAGTGTGGGACAGGCTGTCCCTAAAGATTGTCGGATTCCCGATGTTCCGGCATTCCGAGAATCTCTTGTGTTCCTCTCGTACTTTGACTTGAGGTGGTGCGGGACTAACTTTGGCCAGGCGTCCACAATGTAATCCTGGCCTTTGTTCCTTCATGTTGGAACCTGACTGGGAGGGAATTCGCAAATAGGAATTTAATTACTTTATTTATAAAAACATACAACATTTAACACGTATAACGTCACGGACATCACAGGACAACACAAGACAGTTGACTCTCGTTGTAAAGCAGGAACAACTTAAAAGAAATAAAAGATAATTAGTTTGTCCTCCAGTTGTTTCACGGTGTCCGCTTTGAATTGGAGTTTTAAACTTATTCCTACTTAGGCCCGTCCACACTTCGCACATATCCACACTAAACACTTAAACACAATATGGTGTTCATCCCCGCATGCGACGCCGTCCGGAATTCCTTGACGACTGCAGCTTAATGTTCCTCACTGTCCACTAGTTATATCCATTATTATATGTCCACTATTATATACCATCACCACACAAAAGAAATGGACAGAAGTAGTTCGGCGTCCATTGCTGCAGGTATTCCTACAGCAGGCACTCGATTAGAAAGTGCTGGTGTTCCAACACTATCACAAGCACACTCACACTTTCATTTATTCTTTATTTTTTGTTTTTCACAGTTTTCGGATTCGTATTCGATTCAGTTCGGGTCACTGTTTTTATTTTTATTATTATTATTCTTGGCTACCCTTTAATCTTCTGTTGGCATTACTTCACCTCCACGGCACAATTGTGAATTTAGAGTTATTTAAAATATGTTCGTTTCAAATTGGTTATAATTTAAGTATTTTATAATTATTCAATTTTTTAATATTCTATTTACGGGCCTGGCCGCCGCCCTCCCCATAACGAACTTTTTTTTTTTATAATATAAGGAAACTTTTTGAGCGAGCTCTCCAAGGACGACCGCATGCTCCAAGCTTCTCAGAGCATCTGCGACCCTTTCTTCTCTGACCAGATGTTGCGTCTCGTTGCATCTTAGGACGATATGTTCAGGAGTTGCGACCACCCCACATTCGTAGCATATGTTGTCCTCTACCTAGTTGAATTGTTTTAGTTTTTCCTTGTAAGGGCCATGTCCTGTTAGGAAGTGAAGAAGTCCACCGTCGATGTCAATATTCAGCTCTGCCCTCTCAGCCACGTCCGGCAGTATGGTGTATAGTCTTCTTGCCCCCTTCGTGCTGTTGTTCCAAAAGGTTTGCCATACACTGGTTATTTCCTGTATGACTTCTTGTTTGTTATGAGCTGGTGTATTTAGAATTTGAGTCACTCTGAACATATTTTCCTTTTTTAACCAGTACATGGCCCCTAGTTGCATAACTTGTAGATGCATCGGCGTTGTTAAAAAGAAATGTGCGTAGGAGGGAAGGAACTGGACCAGGGCTTAACTTGAAGGTACCATCCCGGTGTTAGTCTGGTGTGACGCCACGGAGAAACCTCAGTGAGGATGCTTGGCTGCTAGTCGGAGATTCAAGATTCTTCATGTATTTGGGATGATTGCTATTGTCTTAGTATTGTGCAGGATTTTTTTCCTTGTAACTCGGTACTACGGAAGATTGCTCTACGTTGAGAAATGGGGATAAACTTTTTGTAAATCTCTCCATCTTTTCCTCTTAATCTGTTGTATTAAATCATGTTAGGGGCTCCATAGTCTAGTGGTTAGAGCGTTGGACTCATGTCCGCGTGGTCCTGGGTTCAATTCCCGGATGGAGTACCACTTTTCGACGTCCACCCAGCGTCGTGAGGCAAACTGGGGAGTCACGTGAATAGAGACGTGATGGCCACACTCGGTCTAGAAAGCCCCTGATGCGCTTGTTCGTGGTTAGGTGCGCGCAGTGCTAACCACACAGCCGTCACTCAGGGCCTATCGGCCTGTTACGCCAGTGGTTATTTAGGTCTATTTTATTCCTTCATGTTATTCACAATCCTATCGTTGTCTATCATTCCTTATGTCGTTTCTTTATTGCGTGTGATAAGTTATTCCAAAACATCGAGGACCTTTCTCTCTCAGAGTGAGTGCAACTTGTTTCTGAATTTGAATCCACCGTTGTCTTGAGTTCTTGTTCCGAGCTCGGAGGCAGCAATTAGTTCGGCCTTCTTACTCATTGTACTATCACAACATTCAGATCAACCAGTCTATCTTCGAATGACTGAGTAGGTCCCTTAACTCAGAACAGCGAGCCCAGAGATTTGAACTAGATAATATCTACAGTTGATAATTACACCGTAGGTACGAAAGAATAGTTGTGATAGCACATGCTACTCAGTTCTTCGTACTATTATTTTTCCCGTTATGTAGTGTACGTCTTGGTTCAGTGGAACGATTGTGTCACACGGCGCATGAGTTTGCCGCAGGATTGTGAAGTCAGAGGCAGTAGCAATTGGGTTATTTGAATCGGTGTCCGACTGAGTGGAAATTGTTATGCGTTAAAATTTCCTTAATAATATAGAGGAAATGACGCCTGTTGGGGTCTTGAGCTATACATTTCTTATAAGTTTGATCCCGCACGTAATCGCAGCGTCTGTCTCAACCTTTCCTCCGTTCCAGATCCCCGCTGGTCTGGATGTGCACAAGGTTCCCACCTTCTTTCATCTCTCTGCCATTTTAAAGAATTTCCATTGTGCCTATTTTATATATATATATTTCTCTGCATTTCCTCTCTTTCTTCTTTTATTGATTGCCTTTCCCCATTTTCTTCACTATCGTAAGTTCTCTCATTCTTCGAAAGTGTCCAAATCTGAGTACTGTTCCGTTCTGTCTTCCTTCTTAAAAACTCTCCTCTTCCATACTTATTTCTACATTCCTTATTCTATCTCATTTCAGTTTTCCCTAGTTCTTAAGAATTTCATCCTGAATTTGCCTGTACTTTCTTCCTGTTAAAATCCCTCGTTTCTGACGCGTGTGCGACTAATGTTACATACTGGTGATATGTTCTGTGTAACATCTGGTTCTGTTTCCATGATGCGTTCTATCCCAGAGTATAACTGTTTCACTGTTTGATAAAAAGAAAAAATCTACCTTTCTCCAGCATAGGTGTTATTTCCTATCCTATCTTTCTATTATCTTAGTTCCAAGGTACTAGTGTCCATTTCTTGTCTGATTTTGTCCATCCCGCGTTTTACTACGTTTTCTCTTTATCAGTTCACACTTTTTCTTATCTGGGAATGCGTTTTGTTTTCTACACTGAATATAAGCATATCAGTTTTATGAGCTTTTGTAGAGGAGGATCTGACAGAAGTAATGTAACCAAGAGTAATATTTTATGTAAAGTTTTTTTTAAAAAATTGGTTTGTTTGATTGGAATAATTAGTCCAGTCGGCTTATGGGACTAAGGCTCATTTACAAGTGACATAAAGGAAGGGGAACAGGATGTTGAAAGTCAACCAGCACCTAATTTGAAAGTACTGGACCATCCCTGCATCAGCATGGTACGAGTGAAGGGAGAAAAACTGGCAAATTTTAGGAGAAACAGCCGCTGGGCACTAATGCAAGAAACTTTTTGAATGCTAGACAACGCTTTACCATCGGAACCATTGATCACTTTTCGCGACTTTCGAGAAAAGCGAAAATACTCATCTTTTAATTTTGAAAATTTATTTTTATATAGTTGGAGTTCCTCAATGCTTCCTAAATTCATTTACTGTGAAAGAACTAAGGAGTTGACAGGAAAGAAATGTCTTTTATGTTGTGCGCTATCAACCAGTATTGTAAATGAAATTAAAGGGCCTCTGCACGTCATGAAAGTCGTGAAATTGAGTTATTGGTCATGAAAGTCGTAAAATTGAGTCATTGGTCATGAAAGTCGTAAAATTGAGACATTGGTCATGAAAGTCACAAAATTGAGTCATTGGTCATGAAAGTCGTAAAATTGAGTCATTGGTCATGAAAGTCGTAAAATTGAGTCATTGGTCATGAAAGTCATAAAATTGAGTCATTGGTCATGAAAGTCGTAAAATTGAGTCATTCGTCATGAAAGTCAAGAAAAAGTCATAAAATTGAGTTTCAGCTCATGAATTCAGTCAGGTCAGCCTTGAAATTTTTAGCTGTTTTAAATGGTACATTTTCCATTTTTTTTTTTCAAAGGTACAGGAAAATATTCTCATACATTGTAGTCATGTTTGATATTGTGAACTTTTAATTTTACAACAGGATGTGTTATGAAATATAGTTACTTAGGGGACTCATATTTTGTGAGTTCGGTGTGGCAATCGCGTGTTGCGTAGCTTGTCCCAATAATTCTTCATCTTTTTGTTGCATGCAAAAGACATGAATTTGGCTTCTGTGGATTCTGTAGACGCTCTTCTGAATTAGTTGCAGTGAGAAATAATAGTTACAAAAGAGTTAGTTGGTGGTACAGTAAATTAAAGAGAACTCGTTACTTTGTGACGTGTTAACTTTTTTTTTTAATGTATGTTTTATTATTTCAGGAGGATAGGTGAAGGCTTGGAATCATGTTTACCAAATCTGGAGACTTTGGTGTTGACTGGAAATCTCATCTCGGAATTGGGAGACCTCGATCCTTTGGGTTCGCTCAAGAATTTACGATCATTGAGTTTACTTCACAATCCAGTAACCGCAAGGCCTCATTATAGATCCTACGTGATTTACAAAGTGCCTCAGTTACGTCTTTTGGATTTCAGGAAAGTGAAACAGAAGGTATGAATTTAATTACCAACTTCAGAATATTTTACCTGGAGTTTAAATTTATGGCAATCTTACTTTTAGCGTAACCTCCTCAGTCCCGAGCTCAGAATAGTGTAACAGTATTTTTTTTAACTGTACATTTCTTGAAAGTACGTGATACATTGAACAAAACAAACATTTGTGATTATACCACTTGTGACGTCATAAGGGCAGAACTGATGGTCCACATGCTGGGGAGACCTTCGGTCTCAATTGATAGTTGAGACCGGATTGTGTGCTTCTATATTTTTATTGTTAGTGTATACTGTGCGTACATGAACACAGACTATTTACCCCATTGCAGTATCGTTTTTCGACATTTTTTTTTCTTCATCAGGGAATCGCGTTTATTTTGCTGTAATATGTACCTGATGAGGCCCACGTTTGTGGACCCATTCTAAAGGCACACGTTGACCAAATACTGCTTCGCGTATTGCTATGAATTGGTTTTAGAGGATCCGTAAGTAACGTTTGCACGGTTTCAGCACACAAATCACTATAGTGTATAAGCATAAGGGTTCAGAGTGGTTCTTGGAGAGTATACGGAAGGAAGGTGGACTTAGGTCAAACTGAGCCAGATTCGTCAGGGTGTGTAAAAGGTGGTAAAGAGCAGTGTTTTGTGTTTAATCAGTAGGTAATTTTAAACTCTTATTCCCTTCGATTGATTTATTGAAACCCATTTAACCTTACTTCTCGCTCTCGGGTTCGAATCGCGAATGGGGCAGGGATGTTGCTTATAAGTTTTAATGTGAAATTGCATCTGAAACAATGTTAAATTTAACCCAGGTCTCTTGGCCAGTGCTTATTGTCACTGACTTTAGATAGGCATTGGAAAGGTGACGCGAGTTCGACTACCGCTCACACCGACCAATTTGACGTGAAACTTTCTAGAATTTCACCACGCGAATGCTAACTTCAGTAGAGGTCCTGGTCGCTAACGTCTCTGTTCGTTCTCCTGAAGTATAAGACGTGACGGCCCATAATGCCAAGGGATTGTAAAATCCAGAAAGCTGAAGTTTGTTATGTAAATTAACACATACCATGACGTCTACTGGTAAAGTCGACGAGTTGGGACAAGTGCGCAGTTGTAGGTCTAGATGGCCATCATCCTGACAGACTTTTCAGGATTTTCGGAATGTCGTTATGGAACCTAGATTAGGGCCCTGATCTCTAACTTCCCTTTGCAAGGAGAAGTGCTTGCCGAATTACATCATTCCTGAGATTTGTGGTGGACTTGTTAGTAAAATAAAATTAATAAAATGCTCTTATAAAATTGGTATTTAGCTATTGCAAGTATATAATTACAAAAAAAAAAGTCTCCCTCTCCCTGACGCCGCTATTTTTCTATCAGTTACACCTTCCCTTTTTTTTTTTTTATCGTAACCTATCTTATAGACTTTTTTCTTAGCTTTTGTAATATCGTTTCTCATTACGAATAACAGAAATATGTACACTATCTGTTTGATATAGATTTTAGTGTGTTTATTTTGTAAAAAAAAAAAAAAAAAAATTAAAACCACATTTTCGGTTTTAGATCTGAGTTTAGGACACATTTAGATGAGCAGAAGCGATCGGTTGCGTGACATTATCCGGAAGAAGTCAAATTTACGAAAACTGTTTCTCATTCAAAATCGACCACCATTATCATCATCATCATATCATTAGGGCACGAATAGTTATGAACTTTTAAAATGCCTAAAATCTGCATGCACTAAAATGGGGCCAAATATGCAAAACAATATCCATTTTCGAAAACGCCTTCATGTTTACAGATCTTTATTCTGCATTTAGTTCATTTGATTTAGCATGGTAAAATAAAAAAAAGTATTTCTAATTCTTCCACTTCTAAATACACTTGTTCGCATACTCAAATACACTTGCTTAGAGCAACATTTATTGTGAATACAGCTTTTTTTTTTTTTTTATAAGGAAAACAAAAACTTGTTTTATTTCACTACATACAATTGGACAGTATTTAAGAGCAACGCAAGCCCAAGATCTTGTGCCGACTGTCCATGTCTATGTTTTTGCTCAACACTGTATTTAGATTCTCTAGGCAGTATTTAGTATCCATAATTTCGTTTCGAAGGGGTCCACCCGTTTCTCTCGGGGATCCAAGCTTAGTATGAAAATGAAATTATATAATCACGCACAAATTTATACCAATTTTACATGGATATTTCTTTGCGGACCCCCTGTAGCTGACGCCCCTTTCTCTAGGTACACTGAATCGACAAATATGCTCAGCATAATTCTCATATCATCTATTATTACGATGTTTCTTTGCAGCACTAGGTCTTTGGCTCTAAAGCCGGGTTTCTCAACCTGGGAGTCGCGATCACCTTGGGGATCGCGGGGCAAAGTGAAAAAAAACGAACTAGGGTTTTGTAGGTTTAAACTAATAAATTTCAAAGAAAGTATTTTATTTTGTTTGTCGATTTTAATCATTACTAAAGATAATGTTTTCTGAATACTTTTGGATAATATAAATAGGATATTTATTATAAATACAGGACATAAACTGTTATGTTTTGAAATGAAAAGTAAATATTACACAAAATAAAATAATTGTGGGTCGCTGGCTAGAAAGCATGGTGAAAGGGGGTCGCCAGCTAGAAGGCATAGTGAAAGGGGGTCGCGGGATGAAAAAGGTTGAAAAACGCTGCTCTAAAGTATTCAAGGTGTTAATATAAATGATTCATATATGCATTTGGATATGTAACATGCATTTCGAAAAAGAGAGTTGAAGTATGCAAAGTGACAACAACAACTACTAGTATTACTATTACTACTATTATTATTATTATTATTATTTAACCAGTCTTAAATTAAGAGACTAAACTGTTCTGATTACCAATATGAAAATAAAGTCATAACTGTACATTTTTGTCATTAACGGCTTCTGTTTGTTTTTCCTAGGAAAGAGAAGAGGCCAATAACTTGTTCAAAAGTAAGAAGGGCAAAGAATTGCAGAAAGAAATATCAAAGAAGGCGAAGACATTTGTTCCTGGAGCTGGAATTCCCGAAGCTGCTAAACCTGCAGGTAAGCGATTATGGGTCAGACGATTTCTCGGTTGTTGTGCTATTCCAAAACAACAGAGATATAAAGAAAGCTACAATCAGGGTGTAACTAAACGAAACTAATTTATTGACCTACCATGATTAAGTCGAGCAATGCCTCCGAAAAGGAATTCTAGCAAGTCCTGACTCATTTCGAAGAGCACGCTATCTTCTTTCTCAAAGGAAGGTCGACATTAGAAAGGGCAATGGATGGGTTGAGAAGACAAACCTGACTCTGATAAT
>JAGDQP010028969.1:0-17172 GCA_022664845.1 Lepisma saccharinum
TGTGGGTATAAGTATATTGGGTACACTAACAGTTCAAATAAAAAAAACTGTGTTCTCTGAAAACCATATTCAGTGAGAATGGAATCATGAATGTTCTTCGGATACTTCAAAGCAGAGGCCTCACAAACCACAAACTGTAGGATATAGGATAAGCTTAGGAGGATCACGGCTCACGAAATGATTTACTTTCTATCCAAAAACGCAAAAAATATAAATTGTATGTGGGGCCAGGAAAATTGTAAGGAGGCTGGTCCGTAGCCCTTCCTTAGCTGTGAGGCTACTTGGAAGCAAAGTTCTTTGTCATGTCTAGTGATAATAAGTGTATTTTTTCGTGAGAATATAACGAATTGTAAAAGTATAGATTTTTTCCGTAGAAGTTCTCTCAAATTTCAAAACATTTTCGAAACAACTGTATCCAATACAAAAAGTAAATATATGCTCCACAAGTCACAATTTCTTTATGAGAAACGTGTTATTTACCATTTACACCCTTGTACATTTATATAAATTTTGAATTTAAGGTCTTTAAATTTACAAAAATTTGTTACAAAACGAAAATGTATAGTTTTCAAAAGGAATTATATGTAAAAAAAAAAAAAACTCAACTTTCATCTAAGGGAAAGTAAAGAGTCCGTTCTTACTTTGACAGCTGAATATAAAAAATAATAAAACAATTTTTTTAAGCACATACTTTTCTTAAACCATTCGTACAAAAAAGAAAAAAAATGTTTATGCACGACTAAAAAGAAAAACATGTGGCGCACTGTCATACATCTACTTCATAAATTCTTGAATTGGTGTGCCCCATGCTTTTCTATTTGGTCATGTACAAACTTCTTTTTTAATTTTTAGTACGAATGGTTTCAGAAAAGTATGTCTTTAAAAAAAAATTCTTTTGACAATTTTTTCGAGTTATTTCGGTGCTCGTGTGACCCAAATCTTTAAAGTGTTCTGCTACCAGTCAAACGACAGTTCGTTGCAGGCTAGTATTTATTTTAGTATAAAGAAGTCCGTATGAAAAAGAAAATTAAAATATATAGACATATATGAAAGTAAAAAATGAAATATTATATTGTTACCCGACTTTGCTGTGCAACATTTCATCATTGTATAACGTCGGGAAATCAGCTAAATTAAGGTTTGAGGACACGGTTGAAAACCTGTAAAGGTTGTAAAATAAAGATAAGCTTGTAAAAGCCGCCTCCCTCTCCTGTACGAGTACTTGCGCCAGGAGCGAGGAAAAGCACAAGAGGTAAAATCAGAGTCACTTTGATAAAAAAATATTCTGTAAATACTTCACAATGGATGTACCGATTAGAGTACTGTTCTCTAGCGACTGTATGCACCATTGATTAATCCTCGGGTGGTCTCGTGGCTACCACTCGATCACTGGGTTAAGTGTAGCAGAAACCTGATCGAGTCGAGAGTCAACCAGTGGTCAAATCTGAGTCAAAAGTAACCATCTGATTAGCGTGGGTTAAGGAATTCCCTGGTCAACTACACTGAAAAATTGGAAACACGAAATGGAAGAAAGTTACTCCGCTTTATGGAGAAATAAAAGTCGAAAATTAACGTTTAGTTGAATTTACTCTTAAACGTGGATATAGTGTAAGTCTTTTAGTGGAACGATTGGTAAAAGTAACTCCATTTTAAAGTTAAATACTTTCTTTGTAATAATTTAACGTTAACTGAAAATGGGCTGAAACTGGCCAAAGTAATTTGTCCGTGAACATTCAACTTATTTTACACTTAAAATTCGGTCATTTTCTAATCGAAGTGTGAGCTAAACTAGCAATTGTGAGGTTACGTACTTTTGTGGATGAAGTTTAAGTCTTAGTTGGATATTCTATAATCCAGTAACAGGAGTAACGTTACTTGCTTGTCACTGAACGTCTCGCCAATTTGAGTGTTTACATTGCCTTTACACTGTGAACAGCAGTTTACTGTTGGGCCGAGAAATTAAGTTTTGTATAAATCATTACACTGTGTAAAAAGCATCTCGGAAAGCCCCCACCTGTCTTCGTAGTGAAGTGGTTAGAGCGTCTGACCAGTGTGCTTGTGGACCCTGGATCGAAACCCAATCACTTCAACTATATTTTTAATTTTTTAATTTTAAAGAAATATTTCCTTTTATTCTTTTCTACTTTTAAAAAATTCTCGGATTGAATGAAATACGTTGGAACACTCATATATATGTAATGTATACGCGCATTTTGAAATTTTACGGAAGGTAAAACGTTCAACGGAAAACTGGCTGAATGTAGGTTAATCCAAAAATTGGAGGCAGCTGAGCTGCCTCCATTTCTTGGATGAACATTCTGTCTCCTATTTTTACAGTGTATGGGAATTTGGTTTATATACAGACAAGTATAGTAGAAATAGAAGAATGGATGATGGAGATCGGGAAGAGGCTGAAATTCTTGATCAACTGGAAATGGTCGAAGGGTTTAATATATTTGTAAGATCTGATCGTATAGTGCGTTATGTAAAAAATACCCACGAAAGCTTCATTGATTTATTTTTAAATTTAATTTTTATGACCTTTAAGCAACTTTGGTTCAGGCCGAAAACTTTAAAGGAGAAAAATTTGTTGCAACATACAGACTAAGCAAGTGTATGGCATCCTTTGCTAATTCCCCTCTGATTATTACGGGGAATAGGGAAGTTAGAAGGTTAGGTCAATTTACGTTATAAATAGTAATACGTTACTTCTTATCTAGGGAATAATATTAAGTTCCATTTTAACCTTGTGCACATCGGATGGGTCAGTTACCTACACATTTCAAATCCTCGATTTGAATAAGTACAGGCATACTGTAAACCTCCTTTTTCAATATGCGTTATGCAATAGCAGTCTAGGTTCTCGACTTATAACCTAACCGGTATAAATTTAATTTATACCCCTCCCCTAAATATAAAATTTACAGAAGAAATGTAATCTATCCAAAGCGAGTGGAAAAGTTAAAACGCAACATATAACAGAGTTTCGCGATATGCTAGTGCGAAATGAGAGCAAATAGTACGTGAGACTAATTTGCTGCTTTAGCGTTGGGGGATACCGTAATGCTCGAAATCAGAAGGTATACACCGGTGTATCTCCTTTTCCTCCTCCTTTTATGTTTCTTCTTATACCGGTACATTAAAAAGAAATATGTTAAACGGTCTAGCTGAAGTTACCGAATTGCTTTGTAAATGTATACCGTTACTTCTAAATTTCCAGTTCGATCACTGGTTGGTGGTGAGCATATGGTTTGAGTATTAAGCGTTATGTGCATCGCCTACAATATAAAATAATTTAACCTGTCTGTAACCAACTAGTCTTCGCTGACTTAACATCATGTCCGTGATTTTGTTTAGCAAAATTCATGTCATTTACAACACGAAGTAACGTTATTATTATTTTTTTACTTTACTTTGAGTGCAGCTGTTACAAACAAAAAATATGTACAGTACATAAATAGTGTGCAAGGGACTTTCTGAAGGATAATTCCTTGTGGGTGTGTGTCTTGTAATGTTTTCCTACATATTGGACACATTTCTCTTTGAATTATTGTATATCTATTTTTACATCTAATAGTAGTGGAAATATGTCAATATGTGATGCTATGGTAGTTATATACCACTACAAGTACTATAATACACTTATTACACATTTCAATATGTAATTTTGGCAATATTTGAGATTGCTATAAGATCTAATATCATAGACTATATAATAACTAACTCTACGGCTTATGAAACTCGCAAGCTCATCGCCACAGTAACAAAAGTCTGCCATTGGATTCTATCCTCGCAACATCAAGCCAGTTTTCATCACGAACACCTACTTCTCGAAGATCTCTTCTAATATTGTCCTCCCAAAGAGGTTTCGGTCTAACCAATGGTCTCCTTCCGCCCGCCCTTCCAACCAGGATATAATATAATATTCGTTTTCCCCATCCAAGCTACATGGCCAGCCCACCTTAGTAATCGCGATTTCATTAATTTACGACGTCTGGTGAGTCGTACAACCCGTGAAGTTCTTCATTATGCAGTCTCCTCCATTCTCCAGTCATTTTGTCCCGTTTAGGCCCGAATATCTTTCTCAAAACCGTATTCTCAATCACACGTAAGTTATGTTCATCTGCTGGAATCGTACTCCAACTTTTGGAACCGTAAAGTATTGCCAGCAGAATAACCGTTCTGTATATTTTTAATTTCAATTTCCTTGATATTAATCGCGATGTTAGAAGTTTTTAGACTGAATAGAAACATGCGTTGCCCGAATTAAGCCACTTTTTATTTCATCCGTGGCCTCATTTGTGCTTGTTACGTATGCTTCCAAGTATTTAAATTTGTTTACTTTCTCTATGATCTCATCCCTAATTCTTATGTTTTTATTTCCTTCATTCCCTATGTCTCGGCTTGTTATCATGTATTTTGTTTTATCTTTGTTTACATGTTATCTACATCATCATCCCACGCTTCTACCAAGACATTGGTGTTGCTTTGTAGTGCATCTGTATCGTCCCCTATTTAATCTACATCATCCGTGTATAAAAACAGTTGATTCAAACCATTCAATTATATTTTTGTCCCCCTCTAATTTTTAAAATCGCATATTCTAACGCAAAGTTAAACAGTAGTGCTGACAAGGCATATCGCCTTATTTCAATCCTTTGCGAATCTCGAAACTATCTGACATATTATTATCTATCCGTACTCTGCTTATGGGGTCGCTGAGACACATCTTAACTACCTGAAATAGTTTTTTTCGGAATTCTAAACCGTATCAGGATACTGTATAACTTTCCCCTTTTGACGGAATCATATGTTTTCTTAAAATCAATGAATAGCTGATGAACCTTTCCATTGTATTCCCATTTCCTCTCCAAAAGTTGTCTCAAGGCGAAAATCTGGTCCAACGTGCATCTATTTCTTCTAAATCCACATTGGTGATCTCCAATTATTTCATCTACGTATACACTTAGGCATGTTAACAGAATATTACTTAAAACCTTGTAACAGGTTGGAAGTAACGAGATTCCGAGGTAGTTATTACGGTCTGATTTATCGCCTTTTTTGTAAATTGTAACTAGTATTGAGATTTTCCATTCCTTTGGAAGCTACTCGTTTCCCCATATAGCACTTATCAATTTATGTAGTTCCTTGATTAGTGTCGTTCCTCTCGCTTTAATTAATACGGTTGAAATATTGTTTATTCCTGGTGATTTGAAATGTTTCAATTTCTTTACGACATTTCGATTTCGATCTAGCTAGTTTCGGGAATCCATGGTTCTGCGGTATGGATTTCAAATTCCTCTGTTTGTTCCCCGTTGTGTACATTAAGAAGTTTGTCGAAATAACTTCTAAATAATATAGGATCCAATTTAGTTTAAGAAAAGATGTCCTAATAATTGGGAAACTAATGATTTATTAGGTCTTAAGACTAGGTTAGCGATATGGCATACGTGGAAAGTACTTGTCCTGGCTAGAATCATATTTACTAACCAAAAATCAGATAGTTGAAATTAGTTATATTGACGAAAGTACAGGTTTAATAACAAAATCAATTTCTTCCCCTGTAACATTAAAAGATGGAGTTCCACAAGGCTCGGTACTCGGACCTCTTATGTTTTAAATATATATCAACGATCTTTCTCAACATATCACACAAGGAAATACAATTCTTTATGCTGATGCTACTAATGTACTTATCAAGTCCGATATGGTAAATCTTCAACAAACAATCGACACAGCAGTATCTCAATTGGAAACTAACATAATAAACTAAAATTGAACAGTGAAAAAACGAAATATATTTATTTTCATAAGAAGCGGCAAAAATCAGTGCTACTCAGTAATTAAGCACATTAATAAAGAAATTAAATGCTCTGAATATACAAAATTCCTCGGTGTAATACTTGATGCAGAATTAAAATGGAAAGAGCATATTGATATATTCTGTGGTAAATCATTTTCCTAATTAGATCATTAGTAGCAATTGTTAACAGAAATAGTATATTAACGGTGTATCACACCATGTTCGAATTACAATTAAGATACGGACTGGCGTTTTGGGGGTACTCTCCGAATAGACAGAAACCCTTTATATTACAAAAGCAAGCAAAAAGAGTGATAATTGGCATGTCTAGACGTGCGTCATCCAAAATACTATTTCCAGAATTAAATATATTTACTTTTCCGTCACTTTGTATATATTTAGTCCTTCTTCTGACATATAATGATACTGATCATTTGAAGAGAATCTACAACGGGCAAAGTCTTTCGATGATCACTCTAATGAGAACATGGGTGGAAAAGGTAGCAGTTACCGCTGTAAGGTTAAAAGTATACCTAGATGCTTACGAAATGCGTGCCATTTCCTGAAAATGTCTAGTTTGATTTGTAGGCGATTATATTGAGATACCATTCTACGAACACAAAGCGTTTGAATATTTTTTATTTTGTTGCTGAGTCTGTGAATATGTTGCTATTGCGCGTGAAACGGGTAGAAATGCGAAAGTTGAGCTCTGAAACCAGCAGTTCAGACCGAACTCTATGATTGGATATTTGAAATAAGAATAACATGTCTGTCAGATTTCGTATTTTTTCATGGCACGTAATTGCATTGTACTGCTATCTGTGGCTGCGATGTGCTCAGCAAATGTGTCAAATATTTCACCCAGATCTTTTTGAAAATTTACTTGTTTAGAATATATGCAATAAATTATAAGTAAAATTTTGTTCTTTCTCAACGCGATTGTAAGAGTGAAGGACTCAAGACAATTTATGATCATATTCCATGTATTACACCAAACGGATATTTCATATATATCGTGTTGGAGAAGGATGGCGTCATGAATTATCTTCAAGCAGGAGAATATTATTGGAAGGTGAAATTAAGTTAGAAGGAAGATCAGTATATGGAAGAATAACAGTGCACCAAAACACACCCTTGTGGCATACCAGATAACAGAAAAATATCGTTATTTGGAAGATAATTCAGGACGAACCAAACGCTGTTGTTGATTAGATGGATAATTATTGACTAAGCAAAGAAATTCTCCATGAATATTGAATTTGTTCCATAATTTATAGAGAAGCATATTGATATTAATTTTATACAAGGCTTTGGAAAATTCGAATTATACCACATCAAGTTGGGAGTTATCTGAAATAGACTTAATCCCATATGTGTGTGATATGGACAAATTAGTTAAACAAGAGATGTTAGGTACGAAGCTATGCTGAGCAGTATTTTTGTACGAAGAGACAAATTTGTAACGTTCATCGTTTACTATACTTTCACAGACTATAGACAAAGGTGAAAGCGTAGAAATTAGCCTTCACCAGGAGAGATTAAATTTATCACTTGATCCAATCAGCTTTCCTCCATAGAAAAAATAAACTGTTCACGTGGATGAGGAGTTTTAATACACAGTGAAAGAGGTTTAAATATTACATCAACTGAATCATGATCGGACCGGAACAGATTTTGCCATACGATAACACATAGCATCTCTAGCGATGACACAGCATAATCTAGATTGTTATCTGCTGTGTATTAAACATGTTATAAAGATGTATGCCATAATTAAATGTGTCAATAAACTACGAATCATTGCCATAATTCCCTACTCCAACATTAGGAGTTTTCAAGACGGAAATGGTAGAATAATGTTTAGGTTTTTAGTAACATCTTACTAACAATATTTTAATTTTATTTCACAGTCTACAATTTCACAGTTTCTTTGTAGAATATGCGCAGTTAACCTTGTCATTTATAGTTGACACATATCATGACTCCTCCGCCTTTCTGCATATAAGACGAGAAGGACAAATTTCAAACCACCTTATAGAAGAAGTTAGAAAAAATATAAGTTGGGTTTTAGTTTCAGTTGAGTATCAAAAGTTGTTAGGACAAGGAGGAGTCCCCGTGGCTCCTTTAACTGGCCATTTCCAAAACCTAAAAAACGAGGATAATTGAAACTGAAAGGTAACTTAATTCTATATTTCAAAAGAAAATGTACAATAGGGTGGGCCGATTTTTTTTAGATATTAAGGTTAGAGTTATCATCAGTAGTTGTGTATTGGTACCAAATAAAGCCATGCCAAATATGGCCGTCCTAAAACAATATTGAATCAGACCCCTGGACTCCTAAAGACCCAAAATTATTATTATTATTGTAAAACAAGGAATAAAATTATTATACCAGTTTCCACATTTTGCTTTTCAGGTAGATATGATAAGTTGTGCATTGGTACGAAACTTAGTCATGTCAAATATGTCCCTTCTTGGCCGTTTTCAAACTAAAATTTTCGCGGACTCCGGGGCCCGTCTAGATATTTTTTTATCTGTCTATGTTTCGGGAAACAACATTTACACGGTACTCAAACAAAACATTTTAACAATTTTTCGAGTGTTCCCAAACGGTCGATTTTTTATAATTTGAGTTTGAGTAACATGCAAACGTTGTAGAGCGTTACTTTATATTTCTTCGGCGAAACACAGTCAAAAAATATGTAGCCGGGCCGAGAAAATTTTAATTTGAAAATGGCCAAAAACGGCCAAGAAGAGCCACATTTGACATGGCTAAATTTCGTACCAAAACATAACTTTTCATAATTATGCGAATTCCAAAGTGTAGAACATGGTATAATATTTTTATTACTTGTTTTGCAAATAACAATTGGGTCCTTAATAACATATTTGGCATGGATTTATTTAGTACCAATGCACAACTTTTGATGACAACTCAAACTCCAATATCTGAAAAAAATTCGGCCCACACTAATGTACAATTGATGAAAGAGATGTTGCGTTCTACATACACATTTAATGATTAATAAAAATGGGAATTCATACTACCCTAAATTTCTCTATAGATGCAGGCAGCGATGTTAAGGAGTACCAAATCTTTTCTGGGATCCTCTAACAAGAACGGCCCTCTTTTAACCAACGTTCAAGTGACAATTCAGATATTTATATTTGGATAAGATTTTTGATAAACAATGTGATCTAGAACCCGTTAAGGACTACACAGATCACATTTACAAAAAATACATGTCCGATAACTGCTATTGCTTAGCAATTGAATCAAGAAAAACGATTCAAGGTGTACAGACTGACTAACGTAATATACTGGAAGAGGGGCTATCTGGAAGGAAATTAACGAAAAACGAAACGAAGTAAGATATGTATTGTCAGGGGAGCTATACAATACCCAATAATATTATTAACGTCCGTCCAAATATATCTACTACATCTATTATTGAAACTAATATTCTTCTTTATTTAAAATGATTATGTGCACCATCTGTGAAAATTATTTTCAAGTAGAAGGATTTAACATGATAAAATATTGCTTCCTAGAAAATTGTGTGATATACAGTTTATACTCGCACCACAAAATGTAAATTGAGTGACGGGTTACCCAAAATAATATTCGCCTTATCTTAAATTATACATCGTTAACCATGGTATATATTATTTAATTTTATTTAACGGATTTTAAAAGTGTCAAAAAAGAATATTTCATTAACACGTACAATATATAGATGTTTTAATGTTTCATTTTTCTCCCTTCATTTTTTTATTTCCCCTTCTATTTGCAAAGCACGATGTCTATCTGCAAACCACTTTTCTGTTTTTACCTCATTAAATATAATGGTGTGGACATCGCAACATAATAATTGAATATCTCACGAGGAACACCAGATACAGATATGAGACTTATACCATTAAAAAGACCAGAACATTTTCTATAGAATGGTGTAATAAAAATAGTTGGTTCTTGGTGGGAAGTCAACTGCAAAGCTCTTTTTGTTTTTACGTCATTATTCAGTGAGTGTCTTTGCACTGTAGGCCGGCCTCCTTTGAACAAATGACTTTATTCAGCATAAGCTACAGAGCCATCAAGGATCTTTAAATTATATCCATTCATCCCTATCATGCGCTTGTGTCACACCATATGATTTATATTTCTTAAGGGCAATGTAAAGCTAAGATGTACGACAAGAGATGGCAGTGCTATCTCCGTATATGTCTAATGTATTTTTTTCGTTGCACGAAATTTCAATGCTGCTCCTACAAATTCAAGCCTAGAGAGTTCAAACTTTCAGGGAAGAAAGTTCATAACCAATTGCAGAGTTCTATTTATATTTTCTTTCTTGTTGATTGTTGAAAGTGCTTCATTGTTATATCAATGACAAAATGAAACGATTTTAACAATGAACAAGAAAGAAAATTAAAAAAACTTTACGGATAGAAGTCTTGAATTGGTTATGAGCTTTCTTCCCTGAAAGTTTGAACTCTCTAGGCTTGAATTTGTAGGAGCAGCTTTGAAATTTCGTGAAAGATAAAAATACATTAGATATATACTGCAATAGTACTGCCATCTCTTGTCGTACATCTTGGCTTTACATTACCCTTAACACAGTCAAAGTTTTTTTTTTTATTTGGGGGCCCGCCTAACCACCCCTGCCTCTTTGCATGCTTTGCACAGATTGAGTCGTGCACTTTCTGGGTCGTGCAACACTTACATCTTAGTACTTCTCAGTCTGGGGCAGGCTTGTCCCTAGAGATTGTTGGATTACCGGATCTCCTATTTTCCATCTGTTCGAGACAGCTGGTGTTGCGGGACGGACTTTTGACCAGGCGTCCAGAATGTTCTTTTGGTCTCTGTTCCTGGATTGTTGCAACATTTGCTTGGGACGGGTCCCTACCTATTATTTGTTTTATTTCTTTCTACAAAAACATACAATACGCATAGGACAATACAGGACGACACAACACATAGGCTTGAGAATGGCTTCTTCTTATCAGCGACACCCTGTAACGAGACTAATAAGATTAATTGCTGCTTTCGTTGTTGGTGTCTTCTTTCTGCTTTGTTGTTGTTGTTGTCCCATCACAGGGGTAGCCATCTGGTCTTCTTCTTCTACTCTGCTGTTCCTCAAGCTGTCTTCTATTCTGAGGGAGGAGTAGAGAAGCTGGTCAGGCTTGGATGCATGCACTGTTCTGCATGAATATTTCCTTCTTCTCTTCTTCCTCTAGATAATTATCCACACTCATATAGCGCACATTTACACGCAGGTTTGGTATGCACATCTAGTTGCGGTTTCCGCAAACTTCGGTAGGGTTTGTCTGATTTTAGTTTGTTTCCACTATGTTGACTACACTAATCCCGGTTCCCACCACCATTCACACACACTTCCACACTTGAGCGTCTCTTGCTGGAGTTCCATGCAAGGCACTCTGTACTGCTGGAGTTCCAGCAGCAGTACACTATTATGCTAGTATATTATTATCTTGTTATTAATGTTCACATTGTTTTGATATTTTCTCACTCTGTTAAGTTTGGATAGACGTTTTTGCATATCTGTATATACTTTACGTTCTTGTTCTGTTATCATTAATGTCAATAACTCGCGGATGCCGCGGTCGACGCGCAGGATCCGTCTCGCGTACATAGACATTGCATTGTTTTTCCGATGGTCACTCATACATTTTCATATTTGTGGAGACTTGCTTATTCTTGCCCCGCCCCAGGGTGCGCCCTTTGCCAAGAATCTTCTTTTGTAGAATGATGAAACTTTCTCCGCCGTCTCTCGGAGGACCGGCACCAGCTCTGGAGTTCTCAGAACTTCCGTGACGGGTCTTTCCCCCAAAATGGCTCTTTGTTCTCTGACTAGATCTTCAGTCTCTTGGCATCTAAGAATCTTGGCGCAGTCAAAGTGTTGGATTCGTTTCTTTCTTATCTTTTCCTCTTTCAACCTTAGCTTCGAATTGGAACTTTAGTATAAAATATGTGCGAAGGAATCACCCTAACCAGTTCGTTTTATTTTCTTTGCCTCCAATATTATTCGCCTTTCTTCTAGTTTCTTCAGCAGTTCTTCACGGCGCGTCTTCTTTTCTTTAGTTATTTAGTTTCCCATTCTTCTCCATATCCACGTTTAAAATGCTTCCAATCTTGTTTATTTATTCTTTCTTGGAATCCAAAATTCATTAAATAAAAACACATAAAAACAAATTCCTTAAATGAGTATATAAATGGTCTCGATTATTAAAATCAGAAACATAAACTACTTATCTTGTACCCTTTCAGTTAAAACATGATACAACACAGTAATTCTGCAAGACCCCCAATTTTAGGGGTGTCATCACTTCAAATTCGCGAGTCCATGGATCTTTCAACTTTAAGTTTTCTTGCGGTCAAAATGCAATACAAATCTTCCAAACCTCCACTTACACCCCCACCCCAAACAGAAAATCCTCCCAGAATATATGCCCATCCTGTATTACTATAAAGCACGTGTTAATTATTACGGTCAGAGCTCAGTTGCCTACTTTCCTTTGTTTCATTTACAATATGTACAGTTTAGAGTGTACTTTGGAACTTCTGCTAGTGCGACCTCTATTTAGGCGACAGGTTAGCGCGGTTGCTTTTTGCGCACATGGATACGGTTTCAATTCCCGTCGGGGTCCATAAAACGAAATGGTTTTCAGGACTGACTTTATGAATAACTGCAGATTCCGTACTTAGAATTTCGCCAGATTGGGTTAGAACGTTAAAAATAATATTCAATCAATTCGGTTAAAGTGGCTGATATAGTGTATTATAAATGTTACAACTATTTGTTTCTTAAAACAACACGTGCAATTGTTGTGCATTATTGTAGAAAGCAAGACATGTAAAAAGGTTGAAGGAAATATTGTGGTTTTTTCTTTGTCATTTCTTGAGTGGAATTAAAATCAAAAATTGATAGATGGCAGTGCGTGCTTTATTTTCTTGAAATTTGTTTCTACTTACACTAAAATTTCTTCTGTAAATTTTAAACCTAAAATAGATTTTCAGCGTTAGTCTTAGCTGCAAAGTATTCTTATTTACATTTAGTTTTACAAATTTTAAGCCTAATAACAATTGTTCCAATTGTCCCACAGTAAGCTACAAACCGCATTTCATTATAATCCAGGGAATTTATAGTAATGTATATAGATGATACTTCTGTAAACACCGAATGGTCTTGATTCCTTGAGTGATATATTGATCAATAAGTAGATTGATGTTGACAATCTGAATATGAGCATATAAATAAATCCATATAAATTAAATTTTATTTGTAAGCGTAAATTTGTTAAATATTAACACACAAATATAAGCGTTCCGTCAATCTAAAACATAACCATTAGGAAAAAAATTTCAAACTTTGCGTTGATTTTCAATGTTAACTCGCTTCAAAATGCAAACGTTTAAAATCAATATCAAAGATCATTTAATGTTCAACGCAAAAGCACTAGATATAACCGAAATAGCTTGGTAATGAAAATATCATTCTTCTTGGTTAATTGACCACCATAGATGTAAGTGCTGGCCATTCCATCATTTAACCGAAATTGCATAACTAACAATCAAGATTATATAAAATCTGTTACTTTTCATGGGAGCTAACGTGGAAACCCATGTCGTGCACCTTCCATCTGTATGTCTGACTCATTTCCACTTCATCACATCTTCTACCTTTGTTTAAAATGGAATTCAGTTAATTTACATTGCCCCTCCTAAATATTTCTAAAATGTATTTTTACATTAATCTTTATATAATTTAGTTTTTATGTCGTTTGTGCAGTTTATATCAACGTTCGACAATCATACATCATAGGTAAATGCACTGGTTATATACCTTCTCATTGAACAGATTGACAAATTAGTTTCTAATATAGAGGACAGTTTCCTAAATGAGCTACATCCTATATTGCAAACCGTATTATTAACTTTTCTTGGGGGTTCAACTACCTCAGGTAATTATGCCTACGAACTAAGTCAATCCTCACTCCGTGATCTTAATTTTTATATCTTCACCTTTTCGGTTGTACAGAATTTTTTTGTTTTATTTAAATTCATTTTAATTACAAAGAAAACTGATTAAAACTTACAAACGGATGGTTGAACGCTGGGATCGAACTCAGAATCTCTCGAGTTCGATACTAAAGCTCTACCAACTTTGCTATGGCAACTCTGTGCATAAAATCAAGATATTTAACAGGAATTTCACTAATTAATAATATACTGCTCAGGAAGTACCTAGATGGTGCACAGTTGCATTTAAACGAAACCAAAGAAGATTCCAAACAGCAACAACAGTAGCGGAGGATGTTGCACGGAGTTTACTATTATGATTGTTTGTTTTTCGAACCTCCGTTCTGATATAACCTGCTTATTTATTTCTCATTATTCTTAATCTAAAGTAACATCTCTTATAGTTAGTTACGTTACTCAGTTTATTTATACTAAAGTGTTTTCTTAACACACCAATTAATTATTATATACCCTTGAAGTTGTATCAATTTCTGATAAGTATGATCTCTGTTGTTCTTAACGTGGAGTCTAATATTTCAGTATGAGTAACTTTCTTAAACATGGTTGTACCTTAGGCGAAGAAATATACATTACAGCATCCTTTGGGTATAGTTTAACCCTAAAACGCCTGAGGTGAGTCCCTCGGACTCACTTCACTCTTTTTTTCCTCATAAAATATTCCCTGTAAGTCACATCAATAAGTGCCTACATGTATTCTTCAATAACGATGTTTTTTATAACATATTGATTTTATTCATAATTTCGCTTCAATGTTTCTTCTTTATTACCAATAAAACAGTTTTGAGACGTTGTTGCCTGAGGTGAGTCTAGGAGACTCACTTGTACTTACTTAGTAAAGAAGGGCAAGTTTGCTGTGTTCTATTCTATTAAACGTTTAAAGCATTTTGTGTTGAGTCGCTAATTTTGTGTTGAGTCGCTAACCACTGCATTATATAGCACATCGCACTTCAAGCTCCCATGGAGATGAATATAAGATTTACTGGAGCAGCTGCATATTTCAAGTCCCCATGTTTGCTATGGGACAAACTTTGTTTCAAATTGAGGCCAGTTTCGATTACATTTTTCGATTACATCTGTGATAAGCTGTTGTGTATAAAGAACGAGAGTTTCTTGGTGGTTTTGCCGGACAGTAGGGTATCCTCATAAAAGTGCAGACAAAATTGATGCCGTCAATAAAGGCACTCCAGCAACTGCTCCAGTATAATATTATATTCAGCTCCATGATGACAAGTTACTTGACAAGCATTCGATCTGGTACCACTGCCAAAATAGGCCTATCTACATTTTATTGTTTATGTTGTAAGGGAAAGAAGGAGTGCGTTTGTCTGCCTGATTGTCGTACTTTTCAATAGTTTTTGTTTCTATATACAGTAAATTTTGACATGTCAGCGCTCAGCGAGGAAGAAATCAGAGCTTGTCTTGAATTAGAACAAACTAATGAGTCTGCTGAGTACTTTTCAGACAGTGACGACAGTGTTCATGATCCCGAACTTGAGATAGTGATGAAGATAATGTAATTGTAAACACCGATTATAGTGATACTATTAGTGGAAATGAAGACATCCCCGTTCAAAATGACAGTAATGTACTTTTTTCGGAAAAAACATGGAGGAATGGAGTAAAAATCCGCCACCAACGTTCAAGGTTAAGGCTTGTAACATTATAAAAACAGCGACATCTAAAGCTGTGCTTCCACCTGGTAGGAAAATAAAATGTACAAGGGATTCTTTGAACTTTTCATTGCATCCAGTGTTTTAAGTGATATCGTGAAGTATACAAATCAAGAAGCCGAACGTGCGTACGTGGAAACGAAAAGAAATATATCGTGGAAACGATCATGAAATAGAAATGAGTGCATTCTTTGGTCTTCTTATAACTGCCGGCCATTTGAAAAACAATCATCACACAGTTGCCGCCTTGTGGAACCCGAAATACGGCCCTCCAATATTTCGGGCAACTATGCAGAGGGACAGATTGAAAGAACTGCTCTTGTTCCTTAGTTTTGATGACAAAACAACTAGGACTGAGCGCCGTTCGAAAGATAAGTTGGCACCAATTCGTGATGTGTGGGAAACAGTGTGCGCGAATCTTACTAAGCATTACCTTCCCGGTAGCAATATTACAGTGGACAAACAATTAGTGCCATTTCGGGGAAGGTGTCCTTTTCGTCAGTATATGGCGTCGAAACCAGACAAATATGGTATGAAAATATTTTGGACTACAGATTCGAAGAACTTTTATCCACTGAAAGGTTTGCCTTATTTGGGGAAGGAGGGAACAAACAGGGCAACGAATTTAGGCTCATCGGTAGTGCTCCACCTCACAGAACCATACAATAATAGTAAGAGAAATGTGACAACTTTTTTACCGATTTACAATTGGGTAGAACATTATTGCGCAATGGGCTCACGTTAGTTGGAACGGTACGAAAGAACAAGCCTTTTATTCCTTCAAAATTCCAACCCAACAAAGCTAGAGAAGTTGAATCTTCTCTCTTTGGTTTTCAGCATAACTTTACCTTAGTTTCTTATGTTCCTTCTCGAGGTAAAGCAGTCATTCTCCTTAGCAGCATGCACCATTCCAAGGATATTGTGGTGGAGGAAGCAAAAAAGCCAGAAATTATTCTGCACTACAATGAAACTAAGGGTGGAGTTGATAGTTTAGATCAAATGGTTCCTACCTACTAATGTAAGAGGAAAACTAATCGCTGGCCAGTAGCTTTTTTCTTGAACATGTTAGATGTTTGCGGGGTTGCTGCGTATGTTGTCTGGCTCACAATGAATCCTGAGTGGAAGAAAAACAAAGGAAACACCAGACGAAGACAATTTCTGATTGACTTGGCGGAGAGCCTCATACAGCCCCATATACACAGACGATCGAAATTTGGACTTCACCTGGGGACGACAACGTTAATGGAGATCACATTTCCGAAATTGTGACAACAAGAATCGATTCCAGACGCTCATTCCTTACCAGCTGGTAGTACTGAAGAACCACCTAAGAAGAAAAGATGCTTTTTGTGCGACTCTAAAAAAGGAAGAATGCAAAAACAAGTTTGTCACAAGTGCAAAAGAAATGTATGTTCAGAACACTCGGTATGCCAGAGAGAATGTAATCAGTATAGCAAAAAATAACTGTGGTGGTTCACATGTCAAGAAAATGACTGCGACTGTATTTGTCTTCCTATAACTTTTGTTTGTTATAAAACAAGATACTGTACTATTCTTCTTCAACGTAATTGGACTATATAAGCAAGCAAGTTTCTTTTGGTACATTAGCGGGTCGATTTCCTTGTATGCTTTTGAGTAAG
>JAGDQP010028970.1:2668-23735 GCA_022664845.1 Lepisma saccharinum
CTTAAGCCGGTCACTTGTCTGAGTGATAATATTTCTGAGCGACCACACTTCTGCGGCAGGGAAGGGAAAGATTTGAAGACGTATCAAAATGGCATTCGTCTAAAAAAAAAAAAAAAAAAAAAAACCCTGAGGAAAACCTTAGTAAATCTCAGTCAATGAGGCCAGCAGCAAGTGGTCCTCTCTAGTGCTATTCCGAAGTCCGCTACCGATATAAAGGATTGAACGTTCGTTCCTCACAATATTTGATTACTGTTTTTCTCTAGTAAGATTTACTAGCCTACAGTGAAAGAAAGGAAGGAGAAAAATATATTCTCTAAACTTATCATAATTGAATATTGCGTCCTTCAAAATTTAAAATAAATTTACTGATGTGTAAGAATGCAGCAGGTTTTTGTAAATATATGGAGATGTATGCAAGTATCAATGGGCATATTGTATTGTCAGCCGACTTACGTCGCTGTGCAAAATTTCATCATGGTATGACGTCAGAAAATGAGTTAAACTAACGTTTCAAGATTTGATAACACCACGAACCATTGTGAGGTAAAGAAAAGAATGTAAAAAATACGTTGACATACATGCAATAAATTTTCCAAGTATCATTACAATACAAGGAATTATTCAATACGAATAATCTATGAACATGCTGTTTGTATTAGAAAATAAAGTACCCATAACTCATAGCGTAATTGTCTCAAGCTAATGATTCATACCACATTTTATTTGTAATAGCGTACGCTTTCCAATAAGGATACTCACATGGGGCTGTGACGTAAGAAAGGGAAATTCCGGGAATTTTCCTGTGGAAAATCCTTTTTCTGTATATTTCCTTCTGAGATAGCAACACTACAAGCCACCAACAAAGCAAAAATCCGTGAAAAAGTCTACATAAACACCTTGACCTACCGCACACAAACATACACTTCCAAAATATGTGATCTGCACATAGAGTTACAAAACTCCACAACTCTATGGATCTGCACAACGTACTCAGAAATGACTAAGAAAAGCTGTCGTTTCCTTCTCTAAACGAAGTAACCCGGACTAAAAGGGTGAAGAGGGGGTAGGAAAGGGAAACGAAAACATTGTTGTAATTTATAATTTCTTAGTATGTGTTCTGTGTCTCATTATAACCTCTTTGTTTTTGTCTTTCTCCAAAAGCACCAGGGAAGTGAGGGGAGGAGAAAGAACTGTGGATTTTAATTCACAAAAGTAAAAGAGGGAGGTGTTGGAGTGTAAATTTACAACTACGCACACTCATGGTTGTTGTTACGAAAACGCCTATCAGGCTAAAAACATAGCATGCGGAGCTTATAAGGTAATTTATGCCGGGCATGTGATTCAACACACGCATTGGCTGCAAGCAGCGTTTGTTTTTGTCACGTACACACCCCCTATGTTGAGGATAAGATCCGCTCTTTCATTTGTAGCATTCAACCATGCTGAAGGAAAGAGACAAAAAAAAATTGACAAGAGTGTTTTAATAATAATGCATAATTGCACTAATAATAATGTGTAACATATGCTGTTACAGAAGGTCGCAAAGGGTTAAATCATGATGTTGTACAATAATATATATATTTTTTGTCGCATCATAGTTTCTTATGTAGTTGCATCTAAGTTTAGTTTAGGTAACCAAAAGAAAAAAAAATCGTTATCTGTCTTTCACATTCAACTTCAAGAATCCAAGTATCTCTTTCCGCCCAACTTTTACTTCGTCTCTTCATACAATATATTCTCGTTTTGTACACCACTGCTTGTACGCTAGGAGCACGATGATTTTTTTTATGTACGCCAGGAACACGTTACCATTTGATAATCGCCTGGTACGACTGGTGAAAAAGGAAAAAAATCCTGTCAGGATGTACTGCATGAGCATGATTTGAACTTGTTTCATATCCGATTCTTAACCGCTGGACTATGTTGCTACTTAGACCACGATTTTTGGTATATATACTTCAAGTTAAACTTAAGGATAACATCCCATTCATATTTATTATTTGAAGGACGAAAGTGGCCTAGTCCGCCAGAAGTTCTGCCTTGTGGCCCTGCGGACCATTGGTAAATTAACATTATCTGCTGCTGAGGGTAAAAGTGTGTTGCTTTCCGTATCTTCTTTTTCAATAAAAACGGCACTGTCAAAATTACAGTACGTTAGAGGTTGATAAATCGTACAAAACTTTGATCTAGCGCCATCACGGTTTGGCTAGAGTACATAACTCTGTGCAAAGAACGATTGGCTACAGAGATACAAAAGGAATGCAAGACTTAACTAATTGAATTCAATTATCATCCATTCAACAGGAAACGAGATAGTTTGGCGTCATACTTCCTCTTGTTCAGTCAAGTACCAGCTGTTCTTTTTTTCCTTCCGCTCACTTTGTCTCTCTCTTTTTTTCTTTTAAAGATGATTTCTGCAGAAGCAAGTTGGCAACACTTGCCCACAGAAGCATCAACATCCGTCGTTCTTGTTTCTCATTGCAATGCACATTTGTTTGTTTCAGTCGCAGAGTTCAAAAGTTGAAGATGAGACGAGAGTGATTGACCTTAAAACTCGAAGGACGGAACGCTGGCTTGTGAAAGAACGGACCTGAATTGACTCATCATCATTTAAACTACTCTATTTACTTTACGCATGCGCACCAAGAGGTTTTGGCGGCCGGGAGGAAGGGGGCGGAGACGGAGGATTACTCTGATATTCCTGAGAAGGAGCAGTTTCCGCATCTGAGTTGGAATCACCACGTGATAAACATGAGGTTTAGACAAGCATCTTACTTGCTCAAATGGCAGCAATCACATTTTTATGTTTTGTTTAAGTGGTATAGAAAAATACGAAGTCAGTTTTTTTCTGTGTACAGAAGTGTGTCTTGGGATGTATTTTGAACACGGAACTAATGAATTGGATGTTAAGTGACTCAAATACGCAGTAGACAGTATAAACTCGGTTTTCTATAAGGCTATTTGACAAAGGTAAGCCTATAAGGTTCTAGATTTAGTTTCTTGTCACTCTACGTGTCAGCAATGTCTACACAGTAAAGAAATGGTTTCTTAAAAAAATATTCTTATCTGTTCACCGAAAAACAATTTTCTTAGAAATGACATATCAGCATTCTTATTTAGGCCTAATTGAAAATGAGAATATGGCAGTTTGGAAATAAGATAAGTAATCCTATTTCCAAACCTTCATGCTCTCATTTTAAATTAAATAAAATTCCTGATAACTTATTTCAAAGAAAATTGTTTATCCATGCATAGATAAGAACATTTTTTTTTTTCAATTTTAAGCAACAATTTTTTTTTTTTTCGTGTATAGTTTGTGTAGCTCAAAATTGTGATTTTGAATGTATAAAAAGCTATAGTTATTTGAAAATTAATTAATCTGTACGGTTATGCACTTTTAAAAATGTTAAGCCATCTTTTGCTTATCTCAAAATGGGTCAAGTTATGGTAGTTCCTTACTATTTTTCACTAGTACAATATTTGTACACTTCTTTTCCGTGCAAATTAGATGATTTCGGTAAGAGGGTTTTGTTATCTAGGAAACAAGAAAAAATTGACACAAGCGGGGATAGAACCAATATTTTATTGTTTTAACGGACTGAAAAACAAAGTATATAATAGGAGCAAATTCATCACCTTTTTTTGTCATATAGTAGAAAAAAATAGTTCGATGCAGAAATGAATGATCAGGACATTATTCAGGACAAAAATGTGGACACGCAGCACCAAAGTTCTTACTCTTTGGTAAAAATTTAGTTTGAAAATAACTCTGGAATGCATGGACCGATTTAAGTTCTGTAACTTGCAGAAAATTATGTTATCTTTAATTTATTCAAAAGTTTACTCAAATCGGCTCATCCATTGCGAATTTTTTGTACTTCATCCATTACAAAGGAAATTTTATTAAACGGAAAGAACTTTTGTTGCTGACTGTACGAAAAGTGTTTAGAAGCTAACCAACCGGCTGAACATCACTTTTCACCGTGGTCCACATTTCAAAACTGTTTTAAGTTTTTTTTCCCATCATTCCAGTGTGAGCTTACGTTTTCCGTTTTATTTAAATACTGTTCCAGGAGAAATGGGACCTATCAGTAAGTACTTTTACCCTAACAGAAAATGTGTCAGACTGGAACTCTTGGAACTCTTTCTAATCTGATTATCTCTTTTCTAATCATGTAAAGGGAACAAAACAAATGACATTTTTATTCTAGGTGTGATTTTTTTCATTCCTTGCTTTGGGATAAAAAAACATCTCGCAATGCAGTGAGTCCGCCAGACTCCACGTGTGGGGGGTGTCACCCCCTCAAATCCTCGAGGACACCTCCCTAACTTAAATAAAATTGCGATCAAAAACCTATATAGAAACCGTGAAAAACTTCACTTACACCCTCCCAATTGTGACTTTACACTCCACCCAAACGGAAAATCCTGGCGGAATACCTGATTCAGTGTCATTGCTGCTGCTACTACTACTGGACAGAACAAGCAGCTATCATTGAAATCTGTTAAAAAGCTGAGAGATTTTATATTTTTCGGTGAGTAGGTATACCTACATGCGGGAAAACTAATGGGGAAAGTAGCGGCCAGGAATTTAGTGTATGAACCATCTGGCTTGCAAGACTGAGGCAAATGCGTAACGATGGTCAGCAGCGTAACGTGAAACTACAAGAGGATGTTTGAAGAAGGTCGGTTGAAGAAGGTCGGTCAGGGCTTGGTTTGAAACTAACATCTCAACATTAGCCTGGTAACGTGAGGAAAACATTGTAAAAGCTCAGTTAGGATGGTCTACCACTGAGTTCGAACTCAGGAGTCAGGACATTCCAAATGCGAAACTAAACGCTTTACTTACTCAGCTACGGTTGCTCGGTATGGTATAATAATCCACCTATTATTCTACAACAGTAAACTAACAGATGAACTACGTATATTGCCAAAAGCATAGATCGGTAATTCTTTCAGGTTTCAATATCATTTTCAAAATGGGAAGATTATGTTATTCTCTTAGGTTGCCGTTCAAGGAACCCTTTTCAAAGAAAAAAGGATTGTCTTCGTTCTTCTAGCGTAGGTAAAGAAGGTTTCTTATTGGCGGAAGTAAAATGCAATGCTCGTTGAGTGGCGACTCAGGTAAGTGGCGAGGAACAAGTGTTATTGAAGGTTACCTTTAAAAGGCTTTGTTCTCTGGCGGCACCTGTTAAACGCCTACTCACGAAGGCGTGCAGTGATTGGCTTGTTCACGTACCATTACGATCGAAATGCCCTCCCACCTGTTTTCATTTCCGTAGGTGAATAAAATGGTAGGCTTTATACTGAGAAGACTTTCAGAAATAGTTTGTCAATACACTATTCTTGTTGTAGTACGATGTGGCTAAGTATTTTTTTTTTTTTTTTACTTTTTTATAACAGAAGGTGAAGAGAATTCTTATGCAAGAAAAAATAATCGAAAAACTGGAGCAACGTAGGAGAAAAAAAGACGTTAAATTGTACGTAGTTAGTACAAATTTGATAAAATATTCTTAATTGCCAACTTAATTTGGGAGATGCAGCAGTGTTGAATTCAAATGATCAGCTGTCAGTTTGTTTGTACATTTCTGATTGGTTTACGATCTTGTCTCATTTCGTTGGACTAACGCACGTACGTACGTTGAAATGCGAATACGCATATCTGCGTATATTTGGACATATAGGGACACTCTGGGTAACAAATGTAGTTTATACTTTATATATGAAATGGTGTTTGGTTGTTCCCTTACAATGTGTGCACCAAAATACATTCATGCAAAACAGAAATAAGAATTAGAAGAATGTATTTTCATTAGTTAACGTAATGCATAGCCTAATTGCTGATTCTGACGTATGCAAATGTTCGGGGGGAAAGTTTAATTAGCGTAAATCTGAGCAATCTGTAATTTTGTGAGAATGGAAAGCGAAGTTGAACAACAGAACAGAACACAAATGATAAAATATCGTCATTTCATCAGGTGATGAAATCCCTTGTTAATTTGCTTGTGTAATAGCATGCTTGCGTGTTTCGCTTTCATCACGTTCTGGAAGACGAAAGTATTACCTCTTGTTTGTGCTTTGTTTTCTCTGTTGTTGTGTTTTCTAAGCACGCAGGATAAATTTTGTTTTTCATTTTATTTTTTCACGTGAATTCCCTTAAAGTACAATAGTTAATTTGGTTGCATTTTGTTCTGGATATGTTTGTTTGTTTCAATTACAACACGCAGTGAGAACAATGTGCGAGGAATATAAGGATAATATTACACTATCACGTGATCTGTCTTGAGAATAATGTTCACTGTGGCATTGTTTACTTTCAAAATCGGCTATTCTGGAGGGACACCGGCACAACAAGCCTCGTACAGATTTTTTCCACCCAGTACTGGTTCAGTGCTCCCAAATTAACTACCGTAATAAAGTTGTAGTGCAATGCTTGTAATCACACAGCGGGATGTTTTATTTGATTAGAGCAACGTTGCTGTAAAGAGCACAAAGAAACATAAGCCTGTAGACTTAAATTAATAAGTTTGTCTGATCCCTCTTGTTAAGGCAACCGTGCATGATTGACAGATGCGGAGCTGTAGGACTTCCAGAAGATGTGATATCAACCTTAGATGCAAATATAGGGTGGCTGCATTCTGGTGATGACAGTCTATCTGTTTTTATTAGGTAATCATGGAAAAACAAAACGTCAAATATTTCAATTTTAACTTTTTTTTTGTATGATAATTTTCTCAGCATTATATTGCACATCGCAGATACAACAACTCTGTGTGCACACACAAAATTAATACATTAGAACTTTTTTTTCTCTCAGACGATATGTTTAAATGGGTATATAAGAAAGCACTGTTATGTCCAAACGTCTCACGTGAAAATGTTATCTGAAACAATGTATCCAAATCAATGTGTATTGTTGTCATATGCCACAAAATATAAAACATGACTAAAATGAAAAGATAACGAAACATCATTTTTGCACCAATAGGAGAAATTGCAAATATAAAATGGTTTTCCCAAGGATTTCTGTACTTTTCTTCTTCTAATAGATAAGTTGTTTCATTGCCAGCTGTATTCATAAAGAAAATTAAAATTAAGATTCAAGTTTATAATTTTAAGATTAATTTTTATCACTAATGAGAGATTAAATTTTCTTGGAACAATTTCTTTAACTGCTATTAATATACCCGTAAAAATGTAATTATTGAAAAACAAACAGAATGTTTCCTACCAGCACCAAAATTTAAGCCCTGTTCTTACTTTTTACGTCTTGTGGAATAATTGAATTGACTTCTGAAAAAAAAAATAAAGTTACAAATTTCAAGTTTTGAGATATTGAAGAAAAACTGAATAACAAGAGGAAGCCGAAAGATTGGAACCTGTCGTTGCTTACGGTACACATTAACACTAACTTAACGTGTAAAAAAAACATACGTTAACACACGCTTTCGGTCTTTCGGCTTCCTCTCGTTATTCAGTTTTTCTTCAATATCTCACAACTTTAAATTTGCAACATGTTCCTTTTTTTTTTTTTAGAATTCAATTCAATTAAGCAATGATTTTGCGATTCAATTCGGGTTGCCATTGCAGAAACCGAACACGATGTAACATAACACTTCTACCTCTTTTCTCGATGAAAGAGCAAATAATAGACGGTTAAATATTCCGGAGAGGATTTTTTTTTTTAATTGGAGGAAAAGGGATATTCTAAAATAAATCTCATTATGTAGATGTTTACATTATTTGAGTCAAACTAAAACATTTTTGTGTATCATGTTGTGGACTCTAAAATCGTCTGTTCGTTATATATTCACTAAGGTGCATCGATAACATCAAAGAATACAAATATTATAGATTTCGTTGCAACAAATAACACCCTAAATATGTATAATTAATTTCGTTAGATTTGATTTTCTTTGTGTGCTTATAGGGCTATGCAACTCTCTATAATAGGAACATACTGCTCTGTTGAAATTGCATGACATTTGCTTTGAATTCTTGGTAATTGTGTTATATTATAATAGAAACCACTTCACAGCCCGTTTGACCGTCACATTAGAGTGAATTATCGGTACAAACAGTAAAATAATATTGTTAGGTAGTGTAGCATGGTCTCTTGACAATGAATGCCTTATTGCCTTGGGTATTTTCAGTGTATTTGTTGTTTTTTTTTTTTGTGGGGAGAAACTGGTGCGTAAATGTTACGAGTATAGGAGGATTGGGGTTTTATACATGATGCGAGAAATTGAATAATTGATAAGTATTGTTATTGCGTTATACAAGCATTCTGCAAATACACAGTGTAAAGCTTTATTATTTGGTCAACAGAAAAGTAATTTATGATGATATATAAGGTCATCCATATTTGTCAGAGATGTGCGACCGAGAATACTGAATTTAATGTTCTGATATCAAAAGAGTGATTTGGTATTACACTTAAAACACACACACACAAAGAAAAAAAAACGGGGGAACATTTACCTCGCTTTCGGAGACAGCTAGTTCAGGGCGCCAATGAAAGTTCAATCAATCAAGATATCGTGCACACTGTTACTAAATGCATTGCTGTGTCAACGGCGAAAGTCTTAGACTACCTACTGGAAGTTGAAACCGTGATCAAAGATAACAACTGTAAGGTTACGTTATGCCTATGCGTGCCCTAAAATCTAAGATTCATTCACCTTTTCTTAAAACTGAAAGAAAAATGACCCAAGAGTATTTTGTGATCACAGCAATATTGATGAACAATAGGAAATGTAGAGCTACTTTCGATTGATTGATTTATGGACCGTCTTAACTGCTGAAGTTTACCCTCGTTTGAGTTGGTTGAGTTTCGTGTAATTTTTCGATTTTTATTTGTTGAGCCGAGTCAAAGTTCCCATTTACAGGGGGGACGTCAAAAGTGAAGAGAACAGGAACATGGAGAAGAAGTTGTTTTCCGATGTCAACCGGTCACAATCAACCGTTTTATCTTGCTGCTGGAAACACGATTGCCAATTTTTAAACCGTGGGTTTGGGTCACTCATGGTAGGGTACGGACCACCCTATGTAGGTACTACAAACTTTGATTACTTCGTTTCTTTTCTTCTTCTTCTTCTTCTTCTTCTTCTTCTTCTTTGCCAGTAGACGGTTTCAAAAGCAGTGGAGTCTCAATATGCCACATACGCGTGGGAATTTATAGATAACTTGTCATTGTGCACACATTTAGATAAAAATGTGGAGCTAATAAAATAAAGTGTTAATTTTTTTACCTAAGATATTGATTTCGTTGTGTACATTTCCCATCAACGGAAATTTCAAAATGTAACATCTTTTTGTAAAAGAAGAACAAGACTCGATTTACATATCTCTTGCTATCAATATATTTTTTTTTTTTTTTGAGGGAGGGAGGTGGATAAGAATTTGAATCAAAGTCTCATACCCGTATAGTTCTACGTCTCATGTGGGTAAGGCTCCTCCTATGACGTATGTAATTGTTTCTAGTTAGTGTCACAAAACACAACAATGCACTAGAGCATTAAGGAGTACAAGAAGGGACCATGGTTAACCACACACATGCTGGCAGTAGCCTATATGATACATGTGTAGTAGAGATCCTATATGCGTATATAAAGCGGAACGGTCAATAACGATCTATGTGTTTCATGTTCCTCGTTTGTCTCTCGCTATTTCTCTCATTAAACTGGCCGCTCGTGTGAGTATGGATGTACATAGTGTGTGTGTGCGTCTGTTGTGTAAATGTGTATTTGTGTGTGTACATAATATGCGTACAGTTTTCTCTTCCCTTGGGAAACACAAAATGTACATACATAGAGAAACTTTTCCCAGAGTCCCTTTCACCTCACTAGCGGTTGGAAACATCGCTATTTCCCAGATTTGTCGAACTATTCAAATGTATGAAAATTTCCACCATAAACCAAGTAAAGCAACCAGGGGATCATAGAATAACATGGTTTGTGTATATAAAAGCCACACAGAATGTTGGGTGTAAGTGAATATGTATATGTGAGGAGATTCTCTGTCTGTGTGTGTGTGTATTGCGTTAAAATGTGCATGTGTATATGTAGGTACACATCGTATGTATTATTTCTTTTTTTGGTCAATAAAAGCGTCAAATTCCTAGTTTCTCTTCGCTCCCTTTGGTCTCTTTGCACATATCGAGTCAGTGTGAGTGATACGAGCAGGTACACACACATATATCCCTTGCTCTCTAACAGGCAACGTGTGAAATGCGTTTGCTTGTTTTTTGTGAATGTCATGTGGATAATTTCTCTCTCTTTTTTGTCCCGATGACGCTAGTGACATTTAACAAGAAAAGAGCAAGGCAATAACGCGAATCGTGTTAATGATTTTTATTTTCTTTTGTAAAAATGTTATACCTCTCATATTATTTATTCTTCCCTTTTCCTCAGCGGTTAGTGTTACCTCCCCGACTCTGTTAAAGAAATATTAAAAAAAAAAAAAAAATATTTAAAGATTTTTTACCTAAATATGCCCAGATTCAAAGAAACTGAGCTAGGTATCCATCCATCCCACAATATACGAAAATTCGACAGTAATTCTTTTAGACGTCCAAACAATAGAATTATTAACCGAGCGGCCGTGACTCAATGGTAGAGCGGGTGGCTTAGCATTCGAGAGATCCTGGAATCGATCCCAACGGCCGACCGTCCTGACTGAGGTTTTCCCAGGATTTTTCCTGTCACAAAATGGTAGCTACAAATTAGGTCCTGGCCGTCTACCTACCAACATCAATCCTCTCCTCCACCCTATCCCGGCCTGGTCCTTAGGTACCTAAAAGCCATAAAATATAAATTGAAATTCAAAATTAGAATTATTAATATTGTAGGAAAGCAATACTAGGGAAAGAGGGCGTTCAGGTATTACATAAGCACTCAGGCTGGAGGGGCTTCAAGCTTTGCTTGTTTTTCGACAACATGGAAGGGAGGAACAGTTATAGAGCAGTGCTTATTTAAGATTCCTTTAAAAGCATATTAGCATAGTTTTAATGATCTAAACAGTTCTTTGGACAACGAAATAAGGAAAAGAAATGTTATAAGTCACGTGAACACAAAGGGGCGGGTATATGCTTAGTTTTGCGTATAATGGGGAGAGGGTCTAAAATGACAAAAAAATGCGCTTACGTAATACTTGAACGACACCTTAGCCAATGGTTCCGGGTTTCAGATGTCTGGATCTCGGATCCGGAACAACCCCATTTGAGATGTCTAAATCTCACATCCAGACCCGGTTTTCCGCTGTCTGGACCTCGGACCCGAATGTGGCTTACAGAAACCTGGATGTCTCAATCTGATCGAATTCAAAGAATGAGTTCGGGCTTTGGATATCATAATTCTAAGCTATCCCGAGAAATGGAGTCATCGTTATCATTATCTGCCTGGATATTGCGTCGTTCGAGAGGATGGCACTGGTGCCTTCCGGTGCTTCTGACTTCAAAACTATGCTGATTTTTTTTAAGGGGGGCATATCCATTTGTTATCCTTGGAGTATAGGGAGCTCATTCCTAAAATACTGTCGTTCATCTTTTAAGCCTCTTGTCTAGTGTTACAATTAAATTTGCTATCAATAGATAAACATGACAAGGTTCTAACTGAAATTCCAATATGTTTAATCACTATTTGAATCTGGAATTCCAGCCAACAAACTATAAACGTTTATATTGTAACAAGTTAATTGATGACGTTAACAACATCTCTACATATTGTTGAAAATGTTTTTGTGTAGGCACTTAAATGCATTTTCAGTATATAAAATTGTACTAACTCATTCTCTCATTATGCTTGTTTGAGGTTGATGAAGTATTTCTTTCAGATTTGGACGTTGACAAGCTTCTCAAATTCACCCCATAGGTGTCGCTAGCAGACGATTTCTCTTATCTTGAAGATTACTTCAAATTCAAGCTCTGTAGTATGTTTAGTGATGCTGTAACATGTAGTGATGCTTTACATGTAACATGAAAGCTGTAACATGAACAGTTGTAGTGTAAGGGTTTCAATTTTGGTGGTAGGCCGGCCTAATTGCGTGATTAAATTTATTTGCTTGCCACGTAGTTATAGTCCAGGACTTAGAAGTTCTTGAAACTTACCGGAGGGTTGATCTAATCCAAAGTTTATACAGAAATGCTATTGAAGAACCACAACGGAGTTGTTCAAATTAAATTCAAGTAGCAGAATGTTTTCTGCTGTCCATTCAGCACCGTTTTCCTCACTGCGACTGAGATGACCCCTGCATGAAGCCAGCTTAAGTAACACCGTGTAAATAAAATTTCCAGAGATTCTCTTCGCAACCAAATGTCTTTCAATACTATGTAATCATATAATTTTCATTTTCATTTACCTACTACTACTACTACTACTACGCACAGTTTAGAAACAATAGGATGAATTTTAATTAATGAGTTAAATACCATAACTCACGCAAAGATATAAATGGAATAACATTACTTCAAAGTACTGCATAACTACGAATTCTTCATTGTGTCAGGTTAGATTTTGAATTTATTTACTGTTTGAATTTTAATTTATTTTAAGTCTTTAGGCAACTATGGCTCATGCCGTATGGATGATGATGGGACGAATTGGTGGAATGAAGAAAGTGGGAGGAAACGGGAGCACCCTGAGAAAACCCACGCACACGTGTTTGTCCACCACAAAGCCCACATGGCACGAGCAGGGATCGATCCGACGACCCTTAGAACCAGAGGTGATCACTGTACCAACTGAGCCACCGTGGCATTTATTTATTGTCTTAAGTCAATTTTAGAGTCACCCAAGTTCAGGCAGCAGCGCATCTCACTATGAATCGGGTGGTTCGCGTTCAAATCTCGGCAGGAGACTAGAGTTTTTTTACTGCTCCCAAGCCTGTCGCTCTGAGGTTCAGTCAGCCTTCTATCGAATTGAGTACCGTAGAGTCCTAATTAGTACTCGTACTGGACACCTTCGGAAGTAAAGGTGGTCGAGTGTGGGACTGGCCACCCCACCTTACTTCATGCCACAGGTCAAGAATACGTAGAACACTACATTCACATGCCCCATACTTCACAGTGAGTGCACATGGCACAAGGGATACCTTTACTTTTAACTTTAAGAAATTTTGGTCCAGGGCAATGTTGGGTTAGATAACGTGCAATATTTTGTGATTGTGAATATATATATTATTGAACAAACAAGTTCGTTGACTGCATGAACAAGGTATATATGGCACCAATGGAAGATAACTTGTTTAAACGCTTAGTACAGCAAACTTATGCACGCTGTTGGAACGCATTGGCAAATACAAAAGACTACAGGCGGATACTTGTCGGTCTCAAGAAAACATACACATCAAATGAATAGTTTTTCTTACAACGCGGAATTTGGCGCAACATCCCGGTTATTGACGGTTGTGGGGTGCAGTTTAGATACTGCCCAGGATTTCAATATTGATTTATCAATTGGTTCACATAGTAAGGATAATAATGCAGGTTAGTCCACGTAGTAAGAAGTGTTCTATTATACTGTTCTAGGTCAATCAAGAATAATAGTATGATACTTACCAAACATCTCCCGCCCAAAAAAAAAAGAACGAAACAAGTGCTCACCTTGAAGCATCTGAGAAATATTGTAAGTCTGAGTACAGTATTGAAGAAAAATAGAAGCAAAAACAGAGAAAGGGACTAAGAAGAAGAAGAATATTTGGAGCGAGCGATAAACAAAGAGTTGAAGATAAGATTGGTTAAATGTTCTGCTTGGGGAGTATTGTATTGTATAAAGCGTAGACGTGAAGTGTAAAAAAAGTACAGCCATTGAAAACCTTGGAAGCGTGGGCATGGAGGAGACTAAAGAAATCTACTGAGCACAAAAATATTCGGAATGAGGAAAATGTGAATAGATTAGCCACGTAAGAACAATACTGAAGACAATCAAGAAGAGAAGAAAGAAGCGGTTAGAACATTGGCTACGCAGTAGATGATGCAGTTGTGAGAATGGTTCAATGGAAAGAGGAAAAGGAAGAATAAGCTAGTTGACAGTAGTAAGGAAGGTTGATTGTGATGAAAAACAGGGTTATATTATCTAGAGAAACAAATTTCATATCAAATTTTGAGGACCTCGCTATAGATTATAGATAACAATGGAGATAAATTTGCGAAATACGCGATAGACGTTTCCAGAAGCTTCAAACTGAAAGGAAGGGAGAAATGAACAGGATTGAGAAGTTTAGCGTTGAAGCCCACAAGAGTTAAGAGTTTGCACTTTGTGTGTGTGTGTGTGTGTGTGTGTGTATGAGAGAGAGAGAGAGAGAGAGAGTGAAATGGACGAGCTGTTACCCAGCGTAGGAGGAGGTAATCGGGAGAAGGTATCACCTTGCATCTTGTCGGCTGTGGTGTTAGAAAAAAAAGGAAAGCGCGAGTGAAAGGGACTAGAGGAGGGAAAAGTTAGTGCTACGAGAATCAGAGTGGCTTCCCATGTAATCCCCTAGATTTTATCGCTGTTGGAGAGAGGGAGAGGGAAATCCCAGAGCGAGAGAGAAGACTGGGGAAAAATTGGAACACCAGATGCTATTCTGGATGGCTACTTGGCAAACGGCAGCTCAAATTACCTTGGAACATTGCTTTTTATAAGACGAATGATAATATGGGAAAAGGAACGCTATAATAAGCTAAGATGCCGGTCTCATGATCTAGTGGTCGCCAGCTAGAATCTGTTGAACAGTTAGAGGAGAGAGAGAGGGCAGGTGGGGAGAGAAAGAGGGGGAGCATTATTGTCTGTTAGTGTAGTGGGAGTATAGTTGAAGAACTCATTTTGTTCGATTGCAGAAAACTATCTTCGGTTTATTGAAAAATAGCAACAGTAATTTAAGATACTGAAATAAAGCTTTTATTTGGAATTAACGCACGCTATAGAAGAAAGTTTAATTGTTTTGTTTTTTGTATTAGTTTAAAAGTAAAATTAGCTTTCCTTTAAAACGTTGATCTCTAATATATTATGATAGGGAAAATTAATTGATCCACACATGCTAGTAATTACATGCTGTGAAATGAAGAGATCTTGATGGCCATTCAGTGGGACTACTCCTTCCTATCCATCTTTTCGACATATCATGATCCAGGCTTTTCCTCGCGCTGATAGCAAGAGTGATGAGGCGCGCCATCGCGTTGGAATAAACATTGTTGATACACTGAAGTTCCAGAAGTCTTGGGAGAGCGGAAGGGAACTAGACGACGACGAGGTAACATCACGACAAAACGATCGAACGGCGCGAAGTAGTTGCATTGTGGTCAGTTGGACTTATGTGAGTGCAGTGAAACGTCATGTACTACAATGGTGATGGCAACCCGATGAGAATTATCGGTATTTGAGCGTGGGATGATAGTTGGTGCTAGACGGATGGGGCATGCAATTTCGGAAGACGTCCAGACATTGAATTTCACTCCCACCACAGTGTCAAGGGTGGACTGCGAGTACCGCATTGTAGGCATTACGACCCATCAGGGAGAACGCAGTGACCGCCCACGGGTGCTGAATGACCGCGACTGGCGACATGTGAGCAGGTTCATGTGGGCAAACAGACCAGCAACAGTGAATGATCTGATAGCAGGAATTAATGCAGGACGTCCCAGGAACGTGTCTCACAGATCAGTGCAGCGCTATTTGGTCTCCGTGGGGTATCGCAGCCGAAGATCGACACGTGTGCCGCTAGTAATCGCTGCCAATCGGCGGCGGCGACTCACATGGACTCGGGAACATGTGGATTGGGCCTTAGATTACTGGCAACATGTAGTGTGGTCAGATGAGTCACGCTTTCAATTGGTAAGCGCGGATGGTAGGGTCCGGGTGTGGCGCAGACCCAATGAGGCTATGGACCCAAGCTGTCAACAAGGCACTGTGCAAGCTGGTGGTGACTCCGTCTTGGTGTGGGGCATGATGGATGATTCGGGTCCTTTGGTCCGCTTGAACCGGACATTGAGTGGTCAGTGCTATGTTCAGCTGCTTGGTGATCATCGTCATCCCTTTATGGACTTCGTGTACTCTGCCAACAATTGGATTTTCCAGGATGTCAATGCACCATGTCACCGGGCCACAATTGTTCGAGACAGGCTTGAGGCAACTGGTACCCCGAGGCAACATTCTGGCAACTTCCAACGCATGTTTTGACCCCCTAGATCACCGGACAAGAACCCCTTCGATGTGTTATATTATCGAACGAGCCTCCACCTACAATAACCACCGAATTGTGGACTGCAATCAAGACCGCATGGCTGCACATCCCATCCCTACCATTGTCGCGTTCCTGCCACGTCGAGTTGCTGCACTTCGCAGTGCTCGAGGGGTTCCATACATATTATAGATAACTTTTGGCACTTCAGTGTATTTATTACTTTGCATCACTGGTAACACAACTTCATTAAGTATTTCACAGTACCAGTTACCATTAATTTTCCCAACCAGGATAAGCAGTACGCACTATCTAACTTTCCTATTCGATTATAATCGTTAGCTGTTCGTGATCCACGTTTCGAACGTTTCTCTGTCACAGTTTGCAGAGTTTCTTGAGGATGATAGTGACAGTTGTCCCGACTGACACTTCCAACAACTTGACACACGTCTTTGTCGGAAATGTGCAATTCGCGGTACTAAAGTTTGTTGTTTTCACCCTCCCTCTCCCACCTTCCCGAAACAAGTTCATGCATCACCAATCGCCTGTCAGAGTCGTCCTTGTTCAGTTCGTGGATTCGAATTAGTTTCTAGCGACGGTAGCAGTTATGTCTTTAAACAGAGATAGTACTTAGGATTGGATTATGTGTAACCCATCTTAGTGGATCAATTTTCATAACCTATTCGTGAAGGTTACGTTAACAATTATTCAGTTAAAATTGGAAATAACATTAAAGAACAACCTTCCGGCTGTTGTATTTTAATTACTACTGAAACGGACTGTTGGGTATTTAAAAAGTAGTCAAATTAGTCCTCAGAACGGTAGAATATGGGTGGATAACAGACAGACCGAAGAACAGAGTAGAGGTTAAGAGGATGTCATCCATTGACGTATATTAAAAACAAAAGAAAGCCGACGACTCATAATAACAATTCCCTGTGGCAGAGGAGGTCTCTTACTATACGTTTTCTGTTGTCTTTTCTTATTCGCCTCTCTCTTTCTCTCTTTTTAAATAGTTTATTGCGAATGAATGCATAATGATTTCCAAGCAAGCGAGCACCCAAGAGATTTTGAATAGATGTGTCGATATGGCAACGCAGCAGATGTTGGAAATGAGGATGTAGACTTCCCTGTGGGCGGGGGAGAAGTGGGTGATGTAAACATCTGCAGCTCCAGATACAAACATGAAGGCTGATGATGGGTGAGAGAAGCAGTGTTTCCAAATCATAGACAGAGAGGGTGAGAGATTCAGAAAAAAAAATAGGAAGGAGGGGGCGGAAAGTTAAACGAAGTGTGATTCTCCTAAATGTGTATAACCAACGTACGATACGTAAGCATTGGTCGTCAAGTGCTTGTAGAGAGAGAGCTGCTCTATAGCTGGAAAACGGTGGTAGCTTTACATCGATATCACTCTTCAAATGTGATATATGCTGTCTCATTCTCTTTCTTTCTTTTCCCTTTTCATATTTATGAGTATATGCGTTGGTTGAGTCCTTTCGTTGTCAGACAACCAAGCCCTCGTGGTCCAGACGGTAACGTCGGTCGCTGACTTTGAATCAATAGTTAGTTGGTACGTGGATTCGAACCCTACGACCGACCATCCTGACTGGTTTCCAGGGTTTCCCCCTCAGTTTCACCAGACTAATGCTGGATGGCATCTTAAGTAAGGTCCTTGTCGCTACCTTCTCTTTTCTCTCCTCTACCCTATCCTGGACTGAGCCAAAGATACTTCAAGGTCATAAACGAATTCAATTCAGTTTGTTGTAAGAAATTAAGCATTACTAGAATTCCTTTTATATGTGTTGGAAACCATCTTTATTTTAGATAAAAGTTCTACATTTCATTTGTCTTCACAATATTTTTCCCAATCGCTCCCCCGTCGTCTGCTGGTTACGGTTGAGAACTTCACATCGGCACTCGGGAGGTACGCAGGCTCGAATTTAAACTGCTGATCACCTGATCGAGGTTTCCCATGTTTTCCTCACTTCCTCTATTAAAATAAGGGATAGTACCTAGACAAATTCCCTGTCTCTTTTCTGGGAAGAGTATTCTCCGAGGGATTCCATTCCTTTATTATGACGGCTGTAGCTGCCTGTTTTGTCCACAAAATGTAAATTAAATTAACATTTCCCAAATCGTGAACTTTCTCAAGTGAAATTCATCATGTCCTCACCTCGTCTGCTGTCCGGACCTTACCACACATGTAAAATTTAAATACTAATACTTGAATCCTTATTAGTAAGTACAAGTTAATTTTTCCACCGTACACATGCTATACATGTTAACAAATAGAAAGAAATTACCATTAATATAAGTTATTAACAATTAAAATGTGTACAGGCGTACCAGAAATGATCATCCGGCTGCGAATACATGTAAGTAATGTTTATGCTCTAAGTGAAGTAAAATTGCTACTCGTAGATAAAAAATGTTTTATTTGAGTAGGTTTATATCACAGGTAATAACACTTCCTAGCGTATAGTAACACCGTTCGCCGCTAGGGATGATATGAGAGAAAATTGTTGCTATCAAAGGCAGGAAAGCGTTCTGTGTCTCCGCATTCCACAGACCTCATGCCCTGTGATTTTTTTCACTTATCCCTAGGAGAAGGACTACGTTGTCGAGGTTTCCCGAAGTTGCTTTGTTCCGAAGATAACTTGGTAACCCCCTAGGGATAAGTATTTTTTCCTGTGGGATTTTGTTAGAGTACGTCACTTTAATCACAGATAATCTACAAGCGTGAATCACAAGAGTAGTGTTGCCGACGAGACGAGATTTAGGTTGTATCGTCTCGAAAGATGTATACTTTGCATTACGAGAGCTCTCTCTCGTCTCGTTTTCTATAGCTATTTCTCTTTCTCGTCTTGTCTCGTCCCAACACTACACAAGAGCTGTCCCACCGATCAATCATATTATGCTACAAGCCTACAACGGATCTGGGAGAAACTTTATTACATGTTTGCCGAGTTACCAAGGGGGATCGTATGGTGTGCTAGAACAAAATGTTGAGAGTTTCTCTTCCTATTGGTAAGGTAAGGTAAAGGTATCATTTACCCTCTGCGATGCACACGCGCTGTGAACCCTGTGAACGGCGCGCGAAGGATGAAAATTCTGTGGAGGTTATGCTCCATATAATCAATCTCGACCTACGGCACGAAAAGAAGTGGCGTGGTAATGGTAAGTCCAATACTCGGCCAGCTTTACCTCCTACAAGAGTAGCAAGGACACTCTTGTAGCCCACTCTATTTGATAGGAGGCTGAGTGCACCTCAGAGCGCCAGGCATCGGAGTTTGAAGACCAAAAGATAAGTTATCGCAGCCCTGTCCTTTCGCTTATTTTGTGCTATATGAGAAAGTAGAACCTGGGTTGGTAACCACTGCTGTTTATAATTCAGTGTTCGATTTGTGCAATTTCCAGAGAGGGGGAGGAATTAGTGAGATATGTATTATAGGCCTACAGTATACAGTATTTTAGGATCGTCTATATCCCAAGCTAGAGGTATATATCTGTAAAGAGAGCCAGGGAAGATTTTTGCAGAGAGGGGGGAATCCCAACCATTCCCCGCTACAAATCGAACACTGATATAATTTTAAAAGTATTTTTTCTATGTATTAGCACGACTGACTGAATCCCGATCTGTGATGTCAATCCAGATTTCAAGTTTTTCCTTCTGGATCAGAATCTCCTTAGGATGTACACTAACCCTAGTTGGACTCCACTTTCTGTGAATTGACTGACCACAAGTAGCTGTAGTATAATAATGTTTAATCGTTTTTTGATATTTTTTTAAACACAGCAATAGTTTTTCCTGGAGCAAGACAGCCTTTACATTAAGAGTACATTGATTGTAAACATTGATTTACTTAACAAACACCTCAAATATAGCACGCCGGCCATTTTACTTTTGAGACAACAGTGTAAGAACAACAAAGGAAGGGATTTGGAAAGATATTGCATGGCGTTATTCAATATACCATACCATCCCAGCATTTATCTGGTGCTACTGAGGGAAACCAGAGAATATCTGTCAGTATGGCACTCACGACCTTCGTAATACGAACTTAATGCTTTACCAACGGAGCTACGGCGAAAACATACTGGCTTATGGACCTCACTTGAATTGATTTTTATGTCCTTCAGGCACTTGAGGCTCAGGCCGGGATAGAAGAGGGGAAAGGATGCGGGAAGGTGTCGGTTAGGGCGTAAGTTGAAGATACCATCCCGGTATTTGCCTTGTGTGACTGAGGAAAAGCTCTGGATAAACCTCAGTCAGGATGGTCGGCCGCTGGAATTGAATCCACGCTGCACCACTGAGCTACGGCCACTCGGTGATCCCCTCCTCCATATACGTTACACAAGACTAGAAACAGACATTGGATAAACGGATACAAAGTTACAAATTTGAACATCAATGCATTTTACATGCGTGTTTGTAGGAAGGAACGCGACGTGAACATGGCGTATGATGTAGAAGTGTGGCCAATTTCTTACTGTACGCGGGCCACACGGTATGGTCACGGGCCGTGATCAGCAATAACGAATATAACTGGTATATCAGTTATATAAAGTGTCCGGTCGAAACTAATAGCTAAAATGATAATACATATAATTTAACAGATTTTAATCTTTCTGCGGCCCGGACAAAATAACATGCTGTCCGGGGATCATTCCTCATTATGTGTAGAATGTTTGATTTATATTTTTTAATACGACAATCGTATCGAATCTAGAAACACTGTCACTTATAGTAGAGGCCTAACACAACATTGAATAACAGTGCCAGATGAAGTTATACATGACACTTGCCCCCATGTTTTTCCTTATCACTGTATGTTATTATTTTAATGCATGCTTCTGTAGTATGTTTTGTGAAACGGAAGTTGTGCCACAAGCAGGGGAATGATTGTGATTG
>JAGDQP010028971.1:415-11588 GCA_022664845.1 Lepisma saccharinum
GGGACGTATAGTTATAATTAATCCTTCGTATAACTATACGAAGGCATATCCTTCGTATAGTTATAATTAATTAAATAATAATAATAGTAAGGTCGATTTAATTTATAGAAATTCCAGGTAGGTAATCCCGCACGGCTTTCCGGGGAACATCCATACGGGATGAACTGTTTGTATTGCCCATAGAGTTATCTCACGGACGTCGTTAGGACAACGCTATGGGAGCAGGACCATTCTGACGGTAATGGGATCTAAATGGGACGTCCCAGGGACGTACTCTGCTATGTGGGTGCTCATATATGTAAGTGATTTTGAATGTCTGTTAGAATCAGAGCTTAATTTCTGGGGAAGCTAAAGGGCGCAGGGACGGATTTCGGCCCTGTACTGACCTCGCCGGGGTAGGCCAAAAGTTTCCAAACGCATAGTAGAACAAAGAATAATAATAATTATTATTATTATTATTATTATTCTGTAATGAACCGTTATACTGCCCCAAAAATGTACTCCTTCGGAGCAGTGGGCCAGGCCAAGAAATGAAACCGAAATCCACCCCTGAGGACAGCCGTTTTCAGGCTAGAACTTAAAGAGATACCGTACCGGTAGTTTTAAATATTCTCTAAGGTGTCTATATTTTAAATGTTTTTGAATTATTCAAATATCTCAACTGGTTTGTGAAATACCTGTAATTTTATGATTCGCTTTTCCTTACAGAATCTCATTTTTTAACACCTTGTATATCCTGAGGTATAAGCCATTAAAAAAACCATCAAACCCTGTTTTCAACTTCTCTTGGATATGGCATTCAATGTACCAAATATGAAGAGAATCAAAAATAGTCGAGCGACCAGCACTTGTCGAAATTCTGTGGAATGATCCCTCAGGTACTTTACAAGAAACAATTAAAATTAAAACATTATTAACTTTTTTTTACGAAGTTTGACTGAAGTTCTTTCAAGATTGTTGGATTATATATTTGCGTGGATAAAGAAACCAACTTAATTGGCAGCTGGATGTTGCAATCGCTTGTTCTTATTTTTTTTCGATTACAATTTTGTCTCTATTTTACATACGAATTTAATTTAATCTTATTTATGAATTTTAGGCATCTAAGGCTGAGGCCGATTTTACATACGTAAATGTGCATATAGTTAAATGTTTTATTCATTTTTTGTATTGCATTATATTAACACAAATTACGTGCTGAGAAAGAAGTACTCAGACGCCAGTATTGCTATTCCGTTTTTCTTTTTTCGTGAAGAACTACCGGTAGAACCTTTCTGTGAAGTTTGTCATTCATAGCAAAGAATACAACAGTTTTTTTTGTCACGTAGTACACACATTCACACCATGGTAGATAAGGAAACGTGTTTTATGTGAGTAAGTTGAGTGGACTTATGCATTGTTAAGTTCATTGATGTGTTTGTTTTTTTTATGAATAAAAGAAGAAAAGAAATATGACTCCATACCATTTTACCCTTTTACGTCTCTTCCTGTTTCTACAGTTTTATCTTTTGTTTGTTGTAACCGTGTCATTTCTCATCATTATCTATCCCCCCTCCCTCCTCGTTTTCTGGTTTCTTTTCAATGATCACGATTAAGCGCTGAGAACTCTGATGACGTCAGAACGTAAGCGAAACGTTACGAAACTAAGTAAAGGATACTGAAGTGGAACAGCTTTTGTGAATCTTGTTTGCTCCCTTGCACACAGTATTTATGTGTTATTGCTAGCCATTTGGAAACGGGGTTCCGTTTGTTTATTTATTGGCGGTTTTTTTTCGGTGTTTCAGAATGCAGCCATATGAAACGTTTTCAAGGATTTGCGGTTTCCTAAAATTGTCTTGAGAAACCAATTATTGACAGATATAAAAAGTATTTTATACCACACAGGTTAACCATGATGAACACTTGGACGAAATAGTTTAAGTAGCGTCTAAGGGAAGCACATGTTTCCAAGGCCTGTCCCACTCTCGCACAGGCGGAGAACTCCTTGAAAGGTACTGAACTGCTTGAACTATTAGTAGTACTGAAAAGCGTTCACTCCGCAACTCGCAGCGTGGTCAACGTATCGGTAAGTTGATCCAGAGGTCCCGGGATCGAACCCTGGCTTCGTTACTTTTACATTATTTTTTCAAAAGAATTTAATTTTTCTTTTCTTTTTTATGTATATACGCATTAGGAAATTTAATAAAAGTAGTGACCAAGGGCACTTGGAGGTTAAGTAAGTCAGGTTCGGTGGGTTTTTTTTATTGCACACGCGACCTGCACAGACACATTGTTTTCAGGTTTGCTCGCCGTAGACGCGAGTAATAGTTTAGACCGTACATTTTACCTCTTAAAACTGCTAAGATTACCGAAGTTTCTCCTTACTTTTTAATGGTGTGAAACTAAGTTGTTAAATGTACAGAATATGGATCATTATTTGCGAAAACTCGAGTTAGAATGAGCTGTTAAAATTGATTTTAATAATAGTAATTTACATATTTCTTCTCAGAGTTCTTACAGAAAATACCATGTTTGGTTTTCAATATTTTATGATTATCCTAAGCAGGAGTTCTGCTAACAGAATGAATGCGCCAAAAGTCGTCATTCATTACATTATTTCCTTTTAATCAACTTTAAAATTCCTATGGTCGTCACCAAAATTACAAAACTTCTCATCTTGTATAGACCTACTCAGTGTTCGTCACGCACATAGAGCCTTATAAGTATGTATAGGCCTAGCTTATAACAAGTGACTGGCCTGGTATTAAGGCGAACATCAATATCGTCAATATCACCCGCATCGAAACCGTTTTCACCCATAAATTCTAAATCTGAGATAAAATTGAATTTTAAAAATTAATCCAGAAAACATCACCCTTTCAACTACTGTTCCTCACCCCCATGCAGTCTCCCTTTGGAAGGAAGCACTAATTACCGCCAAAATGTGACGGATATTTTCTACCATACCTTGATTTTTATAGGAGACGAAATATGGAATATAGCACATAGTCAAGTCATGACCCAACTATAACTGGTTCCTTTTCAGTGTTGAGAATTAAATACATTTAAATAATTAAATCAAACCTAATCAGAGATAATATCATCTTACCATTTGAAGGCTAAGTTGTGCTATCCTGATGTATCTTCCGACTAATGGTGGCATGTTGTTGTTTGTCGAAAGCGGCCATCTCAGATGGTCAGTGGTGACATAATGCAGGTTTGGTTAGAAAAACAACACAAATACTTCGAAAGAGACTGAACCTCTTCATCTAACAGTGACACAATTCAGTCCTGGCACTATGTCTCGTCATCTGGTGGCTCTAGGACGCTTTTTGACAGCAACAACATTACCTAGAGTTGATTCTGTTTTTTCATCTTTGATTTTTGTGAAACTAAATGAACCCGTGTAAGAAAGTTCGTTACTCAACTGTTCGTATTTGCATATTGTTTTTGTCTTGTTATTGAACAATTTTCAGCCAATTTATTTATTTTTAGTAATTGAGCGTAGATTTATTCTAAGCTCGTGACAGGTAAAGGTTACAAGCGGTCTGCATACCATAACATTTTCCTGGCCCCACATAAAATCTTCATTTATGAGCATACAGTGTGTAATATCATAGAGATACTATTGTAACTCATGCCCAGGATACACAATCGCGGAAGGGTCATACCGAGGATGCACATAGGGGCTTTCTCCTCCATTGATGTTCCTCCATCAACAAAATGAAGCTCGAAAATTCCTCCAACAAAAACCTTCGAGGAGGAAGACTTATAATACTATATAAGAATACTGGTAAACAATCAACTTCAATTGATTACATGAATATATTTCAATCTAATCAATGTATTTCTGTTAAAAAAAATTGGCCAAGATTCATATATTCATATATAGAACCCCTGCCTATTTAAAAAGAGGGACGAAGATTAAAGATACCCGAATGTTTCGCAACGAGGGATCTTTCTATCTTTGCGAACCAAATTGAGGGATCAATGAAGCTGATTTTCGTAGTGATGGACGTTACCACTCAACGACACATTTTCTTACTTTCATAATATTAGCTTTCCCATTTCGTTATGTCTTATTCCTGTACCCGCTGTGCCTTCTTACCCCACTCTGTAACAGAACGCGGCCCTCAAAATTCCACGCAAAAGTCAGTAAGCCAGATGTTTTCAAGCTTATATTAAGCAGAAAATGTACACAGAAAGTGTACAATATATCCCTTCAGGTAGACGAACTCCTGATCCTCCTTCTATACATTTTGTACACTTATTGTGTTCAAGATTTCACAGATTTCTACCAAAATGTACGTACAAGAAGTGTAACTTTTTTTACAGTGAAAGTTTAGCTAAATGGGACATACTAGAAACTTTAAATGCAGTTCAATCTGTTGGTACATTTCCCTAATTGTTGTGTTTTCTTCCTATGTAAAATGAGGTGCGGTCACATAGCTTTATTTTCAGTTCGTTGAATAAATAAAATAAAATAACGTTATTGTTAATTTAATTATTTATTGGCTTAAAAATAGTATTAAATAATACAGTTAAGTATATTTGAAATTCTATTGTACGTTTGCTCGCAAAGCAAACAGTTGGTTTTCCTAAAAAAGTACGAGAATCGATGAACGATATTATAAAAATTGTGGATAAAATTTCTGTTAAATAAAATTTTAGAGTTCAAAATGACAATATATGATATATCTTATCATTGAATTTGTATTTAAAGTATTATTTACAAAAGTAATCTGTCCAGTTTTTCTGTTTTCGTAAATAAAGTATTTTGTTTCAGGGCTATCGTAAAAGATAATTCTCAATTGGATAGGAAAAATTTAATGAGTATGGTTTCCCTGTGGATGAGTGGTAACGCTCGCTGTCTTGTAATATGAAGGGGTCCTGAGTTCGATACCCACGTTAAACTGTAGATCCTGTCTTTAGGACTTCATTTTATCCGAATGAAGGGCAATGGCAAACCACCTTCGTGCTATTAGGCAGAAAACACATCATTATCATGAATTTGGGAAAACTAACAAAAAAAAACTGAAATTCGACTTTCTATCACTTTCCGTTCAGTTGCTTATTTCCTCTGATTTTCAAATTTCCGACGTAGAAGGCCAATTTGTCTTGAAAACCGTGCGTTTTAGAGACCCACATTTATTAATACTTTATTGCTTGTTTTCATTCGGATGTGTCTGCTGCTATGGAATACTGCTTTTTTTATTATTATTATTATTAACATTTGAACGAAGGAAAGTTGAAACAGCGTGTTTGCAATATTTCTCTTGTGTATTGAAGGCCAAACGCACATACAGTACATCCATAATTGCAAAGAAGCACACCAGATGAGGTAACTAGTTCAAAAATGTTTGGGCATTAATTAAAATCAAACATACGCACACGACAATGTCATAGAAACAGGTTTTCATGCATATGAAGCAATGAATTACCTTCACGGGTTAATGATCTTCCAAATTCCTAAAGGCAGGGCATACCTTCATGAGAAGTTATTTCTGCTGCAGATAGGTTGACAGAGAGAGAGAGAAGGAACACTTTCGCTCAAAGCTCCCTAGTTTCCACGGAAGGTGATCAGCAGTGTTGGCAGCCTGCGTGCAATTTCATGAATCTTGGAACTTTATGATTTTAACATCATATGATGGTGTTTAGTCATTCATAAGGCTTGTCCAATGAATTGGACTCTGGACTCTAATTTCGGGGATCTGGATATTCGAATCCAGACACGAGTTTCGGAATACGGATCCAGGTATCGAGTACCTGGAGCAGCTTCAATCCGAATCTGACTATCTATTAGTAGTAGGTCCGTGGGACAAGGGATGCGGAAGGTAGAGGTTCTGGCCTTATTTGAAAGTCCCATTAGCATGATATAATTGAGAGAAATCAGAGAAAACTAAAGCACAGTGGTCAGACCCGGGATTTCAAGCTGTTGTTTACGATTACGTGGCGACCGCGCTTTCGCTGATCCATTATCCTCCACAGCGAAGTATGAACGGCCTGAGTCAAAGTTGCCTAAAGACCTTAAAAATTAAATTCAAATTCCACAAAGTATGATGTACTTACAGGGCTCGAAATGGAAAGTTTCACGAAACGGAACGCTTTACCTTCGTTAACACAATATTACAGCATTTTCTCTATGTTTACCATATTGACGAGACGGAACAGGAAGGTTCCAGCTATTCACGAACCGGATCGGCGTTCCGGTTTGCTCAGGTCCATTTCGAGCGTAGTGATTTCTAAACATTTGTCTCCTTTGAACACACAATAGATTAAAACAACTATTTCATGAAACACTCACATATTCTCCAGTAGCACAAGGTTGATTCAACGTTGAGAAAAACGTTAAATATCCGCCTTTTCAACGTTGGTTGAATCAACGTTTATCCGTGAATAATACGTTATGTCAACCATTTCAATGATTTATTCAAACACATTGGATTGAATCAACGTTACCGCGTTAATAAAAACGTTGAAAAGGAAGATATTCAACGGATTATGTCAACACACATATACAATCTCACATAACTCATACTACCACTTGAGTCACTGGTACACAAATCCACTTTCAAACTAATGTCCTTCGACCACAATGCACTGCTGACAGTTTCAATACAACTGCTGGAGAGACTTCTGGAATTCATGGGCTAGAATCGACCGTATGGCCTCCGTCGCTGCGGTGTGCGTGAGATCGAGGGGGTATGAAGAATGGTGCAAGACCGTTGTATACATCAACAGATGCGTGTGAGACGTTTCCGGTCAGATGAGGAAGTTATCCCCCACAGCGTCGGAGGCCCTATGATCGATTCCAGCCTATGAATTTCAGTAGTCTTTCCAACAGTTTTCGGTGCTAGCAGCACTACAATGTGGATCAAGAACATTACCTTGAGAATGGATGTGCATGACAAGAACGTGGTACCCCAAGAATATGGGCTCAAAAAACACCCAGTCTTAAAACTTATTGACTCTACTTATAAATACCGTTACTATGCTTAAACTAAGTTAAGAGAGGAAGGACATCTGTGCTTACAATTCGTGAAGAAGGTGGAGTTGGGCGAGCACCACTAACACGAGAAAAATTCAATAGACTGCATGTTCGCCGTTGACAGCGCTTTATACACACGTCAACACTTTATTACACTTGGGCAATGGATAATATGTATTGACGTCATCAATGGCTTTCGATTCATGTTTCATGTCTGCCCCGGCGGATGATACAGTGACAATACCTTCGAGCCATGATAATGATAATGATAAGATGTTTATTTCAAACGTATAACAATCAACACATAACGTCAAATTCTTCGGAAGACCTCAAGTTCTACTCATTTCTTACCTTGCAAGAATATGTAGAAAGAAGAAAGAGATTGATTTGATTCATCTGTGAGGCAAATGTCGACGACAATAAAAGGGGGCTCGAAACGCAATGTAGATGAACCCTTAAAATATTATACACCTACAAGTGCATCACAGCGCTGGAAAGAACAGTAGATCTACTGGAAAGGAGCCCGCTTAGAGGTGAGTGATTGGATTTAGCTGATGATATTGTGTTTTATCTGGCACTTGCACTGTATCGTACTTCTATTAGTAAAAGGTACGCTACGGCATCGTTACCTTACGTGAGCACCACGTTCTACAACATTCTTCCCACGTGTTTTATTTTAGAACTTTGCTCAAATGTCTTACTCTTAATTTATTAGCTGCTAAGATAGCCAAATTCTATAGGTTGTAACGCAACATCGCTTTGAATTGTAAAATGTTGCCTCTACTTACGACAAAACATTCTTGGATTGACCGTAGAAAAATAATGGGCACCTTTTCTTCATACATTTCCCTTGAACACTGTGGCCACACAGTTTTGTTTATGTAAATATATTCCAAATTTGCGTACCAATACTTAAATGTTAAGAGATGTTTAATATTCATGTATGCAATTGTTTTGATATGTATTTTATAATTTCTTCTCTCCCCCACTCCCTTCTTCTAAGGTCGACCTACCCCTGTTATTTTTGTTTCTCTTTCTATAATGTATATGGTAATATATCTTTATTATGGTTTTATATTATGCAAATGTGTGTTTAATAGGATTGTGTATAAGTTTTGATTAGAGTTTACTGAAACCAGCTAGAAGTATGTTCATTTGAATACTATTAGCGAAGAGATGTCTTGTAATCAGGGATGCATGTTAAATTTTTAGGTGCGTATACGCTTCTTTCGTTATACCGAAACCTTTCATTTGTTATTCCATTTACTTGCGTATTTTATAAATTTTAGGTGGGTATACGGTGATGTCTAAAAAATTGAGTTGGGTATACGCCGTAAACCCGCGTATACCCTCCGATTACTTCATGGTATCGTTTAATCATTTTTGCTATTTGTTACTGCGGGATTGAGCTTCAATCGTAAGTATTTTGGGAGCTGGAAAGTGTAATTTTCAGAAGTATCTTGAAACATAGAACCAGGACTGAAAGTGGAAAAATCCTGGTGTAACGGTAAATGCCTACTTTCTGCGTGCAAGTTTTTTGTTGTTTTTGGTCTGTTTCAGCAAGTCCGAGATGCCAGAAATTGGAAGGAGGTCACCAACAGACGAGTCAACTTTTTGGAGGTAAAAGGCATTTCGGAAGGGTTTTTCTGTAGCCTCCACCCCCACCCCACCACCGAGCGAGTCTGGGTGTGTAGTTCGAGATTTTATATAGTGGAAATCGTCGCCATTTTCGGCAGAAGCGACTAGCTCCAGGTTGGAGCAACATCTTCAGTAGAAGCCCTCTCTCGGCAATGCGAAAGTAGAAAAGAAGTTCAAGTTCTTGTAATTTTTACCTTAGTTTTTGATCCCAAGTTAACTGATAGAAGTTCAGAGTTGAAATGATGAATGGGAGGGCAAGAAGACTCCAGAGAAGCAAACTGTAAGTACCCTATTAATGCATTCGTTTATTGAGCGTTTTCGTAATTAAAAAAGCAACACTTTCTGCGCGAATATTTTATTGAATTTGGGGAAATTTTGTATTATGTTTGTTGTTCTCTTCCTAAATAGCTGGCAATTGCACACTGTCACGATGTTGGATGTTGAATTTGGCTTCTTGTGTGTGTTTCATCTGGCACTAACGTTGAGGTACTTCCCGTTGATCTGACTGCGCTACGAAACATAACCAGGCTCGTAGCATTTATGTAGTCGGTCGATGTGACGTTCCAAAACTAGTCAGATTCCAAACACGCTGGCGTCACATTAATGACGAGCGACAAGAAAGCGTCGAATCGTTTTCTGTTGATTCCCAGTTGCTGAGGTGTGCAATCCAATGGCTATAAGTCATCGTTTGAGGTAAAAATTGCAGTGAAAAATCTAGGAGATACGTTCACTACCTTATGTCGAATGTTCGAGGGTATGGGTTGAAGCCCGATCGTAATATTCATGAATTCTGGGAAATTGTTTCATGTCGAGTACGAATACGAAAATTAAGGTGTTGCTAACCGATTAATCCTTATCGTTTACTAAAACGTCTTTTGCCTCCGTTCGTCGCCACGATTTCGAATAACATCATAAATTGTAAATAGTGCTGTAATATATATATATATATATATAATTTGTTAAGTTGAATCTTTGTGATGTCATTGCATTATTTTGAATGAAAATTAGCTGCCTTGCTTCAGAGATTATTGTATTTTAAAATCACAAATTCAAGTCCCGTGGTGGACTGTTTGATCAAAAAGTCGCTCTAGGATTCCTTGCTTCGAAACTGAACTATCCAGGCTATTAATTTAATTTGTGGTGTCAGTGTTCATATCAAATCGAACCAACCCAAATAAAAATCAATGTGATAAAACCACAAAAAATCAACACATGCACAAAGTTTAATTGAATTTTAATATTGCTTCCTGTGAGCTTAACTGCCGCCTTTTTGCCTCATAACGCTTTGAGAATAACCGTTAGAATTCGGTTTCACTCTTTTAACGTAAAAATAAAACTTGTAATACTTTGGAGTTACGACCTGTGACTTCCCCGATTCAAATTAAGACGCCATTTCCTATTGATGGGCACATGAGCGCTTTCAACAGCAAACGTCGGACGTGCGCGTAGCCACTGCGTATTTTAATGTTTAGAAATGATGAAAAAATCTTCAGCATTTAATTGAAAATACAAGGTAAGAAGACCTACGTACACATTTTCGGTACACGCAGCGAAGTTTGGAGACCACTGAGCAAGAATAAAAGAAAATGAAGAATTGTTTAATCTAGACATCAACTAAAATAGTACATGCACTAATTTTCAACTTCGTTAGAAACTGCAGCTCCGTCCAAGGATGTTCAAATAGAGGATATGCTTATAGTTGTCTCATGCCCAGCGAAAGAGTAAAGCCAAAAAACAACTGAGCATCGACTAAAGCGACGCACCTGATTGGTTAGTATACAACTACAGAGCTTGCTGCCATCTTTGTTAGCCTACAACATAGTTTCTGATTGGAGTAAGCTCGCTAATTGGGTGGGACTAAGCTGTGACTTTTGGCTCCATGTTCTTGGTGAATTCGCACGTCGTCTATTAGAACATACTTGGTTCCGTCATACACATGATAGAATGCCACCAAAACACAGCGCAGGAGGGCAATGCTGTTGACAATTTTGTCGCCAGTGTTCTAAGATAGGAAGAGAGAAGATAGGAAACGTCGCCTACATTACGAGAAGGACCAAGTAAACTAAAACGCTCATCCGTGTAAACTGGTCATATAGTCTCATGAATGTCGGTTTGCATTCTAACTGGATGATCCAGATGTCGCCATTAGAATAATAGTGTATGCACCCGAAATGTTTGGTGTCGAAGGCTGGAAGTGTAATTGTGTGGAAATTGCTTTGTTCAAGTTGATTGAGATCAGTGATACATTAGGTGGATATCTCGCTGTCATGCGGTACTAAAATCGTATTGGGTTATATCCGTACACTACACACCTTCTTGGAAGTATTGGTTCCAGCGGGAGGCTGTTATTAAAACAGGATAATATGCCATATCACAGACTTCGTTTAATACATAGTGGTTCCAGGAGCATGACTATTTTAGTGGCAATCCCGATTCCCTTATTTTAATTTAATTGAGAAATTATGTAATAATGCAATGGGCAGTTTAACCATTCACCAGCCAATCTATGTGATTTGTGAAACGGTTTCTTATGGTTTAGAAATGCTTTCACGACTTGAAGCATCATCG
>JAGDQP010028973.1:0-23731 GCA_022664845.1 Lepisma saccharinum
TTCCCGCATATTTTCCGTATTTCCCGAAGGTGTTACTGCCTTCCCTTTGTACGCCATATCCCCCTTTCGCCCTTCTTCTTCCAATCTCTCCAGAAACAAGGCACATGAAAGCCCCACTACAATATTTTCAATGTCAGATAAATTCCAATTTGACACTTACTACAGTATTCTATATGTAATACTGTATTTAATATCCATTAACTACGAAGTCCTTTTCTTTCTATTTTCTTCTTTGGCAATTCCATTTACTCTAATATTTGTTTTTATTATAAAGACGCACACAAAAAGGATTTTCTCTAATCAATCTTATACTTTCATCGCCTGTATACAGTATTACTAATGGAGGTGTCTCCTTTATTGTAAAAAAAAAAAGTTCTATTAGGTACACTAAAAGTACCTTGTAATATGTACCTAAGCCTTGACTGTGAAAAAAGCGCTCCTCGAAGCGTATAAAAACTTACGTATTACTGTTATTGTTACCTCATTGTGTACGAAGGTTCAATGAAAAAATATATATGCGATTTTCTAATCCATCAATAGATGGTACGTTCGACGCATTACACGCTTTCATTTGTTCCTTGACAAATTTTCTTTCCTCTCATCGGCGCTGCCAGATGGAGGAAAATTTCCCGGAAAACGGGAAAATCTAGGCCACATGAAAGGTATAAGAAAAAATTTGGGAAATTTTGTTGAATATTCTTGGCCCTTTTTGTTTTAATTTTCAGTATTTTGAGGAAAATATTAAGAAGGAAACTCTCCACAAAGCACTGCAAGCAGTCGTACAAGCAGGTTGTCTCGCTATAGTTCTGGAAATTGAGCCATATAATGAACATTCGTCAGTTTAAGAAACATATTGCGATTGAATTTTTCACTCTTGAAGGAGTCATCCCTCCGACTGAAATTCTCTAACGCTTGCACGCTTTTTCTTGTGCTTTTGGGGCCCCAGTCTATAAAAAGCAGTGAAGAAATGGCTGAAGGCATTCAATGGTGAGTTCTTACTTGGCAGTTTTGAGACACTTGTTCATCGTTGGAAGACACATCTGGCTAAATGAAGTGACTATATACAAAAACCAAAATAAAAAACAAAATCGTAGGTTTCAAGGAATATTTTGTTATTTATTAAAAAAAATACCCTGATTTTTATATAAGTTCCAATGCGGGGGCATTAATTTTCCTTCAACCCTTGTATATCCTATTTTCTTGTTCTGTACACCACCTAAGATATCACTACTAATCATCCGTATGGTACGACAGATTCTTCACCGCTCTTTCCAAGCATCTATTCTCCCTTGAGTTCTTAATGTTTTCTTTTCCACTCAAATCTCTCTTTCTCTCTTTACCCCTCTCTATCTCCCGTGCGCCGCGCCGGCTCGTTCGTTCGATATTGATATGGATATAAATTACCCCAGATTAAAGACAAGTTTTAACAGCTTGTCCCTGTTTTTTAAAGGAAGAGGAGTTTTTTTTTCAGCAAGGCGGAAAAAAATCTCATTAAAGAGAAATAACTCCTTACAAGGCAAATTACATCAGAAAGGAGAAGCGAAGACTCGCCTCCGATTGCCACATTTCAAGCGCATCATGTAGCATGTACACTGCAAAAAATGTGTGTTAATTCAACACAATGTGGTGTCCCAGCGTGACTACCACTTTTGTGTGTTAAATCAACACAACACACGGTGTTGATTTCGGTACTGGGAGAAAAAAAAGTTACGGTTGCAGCTAGATTTGAACATGGGTTGCTCAGTTAGAAGTCGAGCATCTTACCGACTTGGCTAAATCGTCATACAGGAAGGGCATTAGATGCAAACGATATTTAATGAACAACATTTGAATTAAACTACTACAATATGTTTAAACAGTGTATGGGATCAAATATATGTTGCTGAAAAAAAACTAAGTTACTTGCACGACTTATCCCATGGTTTAATCACTTCCTATTTGTCAATTGAGAACCAGAATTTCCATTCATTAAGAATATTCTATTTCTATGAAAACAAGCAAGATGGTTACAGCCAAACACTTGAGCAGCATTACTGCTTTCTTATCGTAACAACATGTCAAATGCTGCGCTTGCTTTCATAGAAATGGAACATATTCTCAATAAACGGGCATTGTGATCCCTAATTGACCAAGGGAAAAGTGATTAAATCATGGCATAAGTCGTGAGAGTAACTTTGTTTGTATTTGGGATTCAGCAACAGTTTTTTATCCTCTATATTGTTTCAATCTAGTGCTCTTCTCGTCCGACGATTTAGCGAAGTCAGTAAGACACTCTACTTCTCACTGAGCAACCCATGTTCAAATCTAGCTGCAACCGTAACTTTTTTTTCTCCCAGTACCGAAATCAACACCGTGTGTTGTGTTGATTTAACACACAAAAGTGGTAGTCACGCTGGGACACCGCATTGTGTTGAATTAACACAGCTGTATCCTATCCTAGAAACCACCTTCATTTTTAAACGGAGATTTGGATACTAAAAACTGCAAACTGTGCTTATCAGCTTTTACCGTTTATCTTTCCTTACAGATACCATTCATATTAAAGAGTGAAAAGTATGTGACTGGACCGGGGATCGAACCGGTCAATTGTATCTGTACCTACAGAGGCTTGATGTACAGAAAAAATCGGAAGTTGCCTCCATTTCAACTTTCGTAATTATAAGTTTGTGGTGAGAGGCTTTAAAAATTACTTAATGGACTAATGGACAGAGTTGGACTAAAATGTATGGGAAAATCACTTTGCATATTAGAAATTTAGAACTTTCATTCAAAGACATTGAAGCGATCTTATGCAACATGCTCATCTCTTGTGCTCATCCAGGTTGTATATCATCACAGGATGAACGAGAACGATGCTTGGGGGGGGGGGATTTAACAGCCTTTCTCCATAAAAAGCTTATTACTTATTACTCCATTAGTAAGGTAAAGTGATCATTCGCCAAAGATTTTCGAGGACAGGCCCCGAAATAAGACTTCCGTCCCTGGTTGTTTCTGTCCTCGATTTCCAGAAAATGTAAGATAATGATAATAATAATGCCTAAACTCTCAAGAAATACTTTGCCAGAAAATACATTTCCACGGAAAAAATCACGTACCGGTACCTAGCAACTACCGGCCAGTAAATCTCGTACAATTACATTTCTCACAATTACCTAAAAATATTTCTTGAGGTATTGTATTATACTGTAGACCCCTACCTGGTGCCACAATACTAAATTATAAGGGAAAACCTGCTTTAAAAATGTGTGCTAACGTTTACCAGTTTTCGTTAAGAGTTTAACGAATCGTTAAATAACTTTACGAGCTTTAAGATAAATTCATTAACAAACGATTCGTTAAATCGTTGATAAACTCTAGTAATAAAATTATTACTAATACACGTTTCTATCACGAATCTCAACACTTTAGGACAGGAATACAAACTCGTAATACGTAAAACTGTAGTCGTAGGCGTATGTTAGTTACATAGCTGTATATGTTATAGAAGGCGACACAACATATTTATCAGCGCTCAAAACCGCAGCTGAAAAAAAAACACAGTTTGGTAATTCAAAATATTGACTTTACACTAGTTTTGGTACTATTTCTTGAATTTAAAATATACATTCAGTCAAACACGAAAAAAAAAAAAAAACCGCATAGAACTAATAAGTTAACCCAAAAAGCCTTGATCTGCCAAAAGGATTTCACCTCAATGAAGCCTTGCGAGGTCAACGCAGCGGCTTTCACGTTACCGTATTTCTAGAATTATACTTAGCTAAACTGCAGTCTACTACTTCTTTATTTAAGTAGATCCTCAACAGGCCTCAGGATGATGGACCAACACAAAAATTGAAAACCCTCTCCGGGTTTCGAACGGCAACCGCTCGCACCAAAATATATATATAAAATTGCTCTATTGATTTTACTACAATTTAAGAATTTGCGTCATTTTTTAGAACCAATTTTGAGGTATAAACATACCAACTTCATTCAAAGTTAATACGAAAAATGAATAATTGGAAAAGCAGAGAGTACAACATTCCTGCTTCTAGACTTAAAGCAAGAGAAGCTATTTAATCATAGTTTACGGAAGGGTAATAACAATATCACGATTTATTGACATTTAATTAAGACACTGTTATGATTAAACATGGTTGTTTCCCTTTCAAAAATAGGAGAAAAAGTTTAATTCATTTTGCTTTCCCAATATTTTCCTATAACGCTATTCCCCCCACAAAATCGATATACACCACTCTTGAAAAAGTTTATGAAAATATAATATATAAATGGCTAAACTTGACCCCAACTTCCACATCAACATTCTTTCAGAGATATGACAAAGCAAGCGGACTTGCTATTAAAGGTACTATCGCAATACTTGCGTACTGAAACTAACTCTGATAATATCTCTGATTTAGTACACCCAGTACCGACATTTAAATCTGAAACTTTTCCGATATCAACCACATACATAATTTTCCACGATACACAAAATTTAATTTTATGTTCATTCTTTTTTCTTCCGATACGATTTTTTTTAGTTATTACTACCTTCGTATGACGGAAGAAATAATAAAAAAAAGTATTAACAGATAAAGTGCGCCAATTTAATGCTTCGTTTAATAATAACTCGTATATTTGCAGAATTGCGTCACGAATTCATTAGAGCGTTCGGTTTTCCGTTTCCATTCCTCCCTCCATACGATCATATCCACACGTTATCAATTACGATATGTAGTCGTACTTTTTATCTCCCTTCTGCTACTAAAATCACTGTTTCCAAAGCTTTTATATAGCTTTTATTTATACGTACTTGTATAACATGCACACAGATGTATGTTCATTATTATTTCTTTTTTCCAATACGTGGAAATTAGACAATAGAAGCGTTAATTTATCTCCTTTCCTAGCATTCGTACTTTCAAACACGTATATACAGGGTGTCGTGCTTAGAACTATAACAATTGAAAGTGGCATATTTTTTTATTTACAAAGATACGTACATCGTTCAACCTTTTTACACACACACACAACAACTCAGAAAGTGGTTGTTTTTTCTTTTTGTTTTTTTCAAATGAAGGAAATTAATGAACTTTTACGTGTGCACCGTTAGTTGTGCGGCAAATGTCAAAACAGTATTCCGCCTCAATCCAAACGTTCTCAAAAATCTGTGGAGTGACGTTGCTTATTGTAACCACAATTCCTTCACGCAAGTCATCCAGACCTTGATCCGGAGTAGAATAAACCTGATCCTTAACAAATTCACGTAAGAAAAAGTCACACACAGTAAGATTTGGTGATCGTGGGGGCCATGTTACAACTTTTCCAATCCATCTTCCATTGAAATGATCATCGAGGAAGTCTCTGACGACAGAAGAAAAATGGCATGGAGCTCCGTCTTGTTGGAGGATGGCTCCGGATGGAAGTTGGGGCAAGGCATATTGTGACAGCATGATGTAGACGAAAACGTCTCTCAACAAGTTTCACAGACTTCAATTCAGCCAACGATAACAATAACACCTTCTGTTGCGGTGCCCACATGACTGGCTAATGGCAGGCAAGCGATATGATTTTAACAGCTTGTGTCTATTGCGCAAGCGCAACTGGCACTTGATGCATTGTTAACAAAACTTTCTGAGTTATTCTCCACAGTGGTACAAGCACACCGCCATTCAAATATTTTGTTTCATTGTTATAACTTTTTCTCTTATTACAATCCTAAGCGGGACACTCTGTATTATACAGCTGAGCAAATTCAGTTCTTTTTACAAGCTTTTTCTTTTCTTTTTCTTGACAGGCTTTATCAATTTCAACCAATAATGTCCAAAATGCGACGGAAGTAGAAGATATTGGCAAATATACCAGTGCTTTTAATGTGAATCGCTTTTCACTGTCATTAAGTTGGATTTCTGTCCTCGCGTTTCGTCGATTAAACTGCCTTCACGTTTCTTTTTCTTTTTTTACTTCAAGAAACTGAGTGAATACTGAAAATATTCTCCCTATTTGTAAGTTGCTGTTAATGGATTCTGAGTATTGTCTGTTGCCAGTAAGCACCAAAATTGCCTGGTTAACAAAACTTCCAATTTGTTAACCACTATTTCGTAAAGCAGAGGCAGATGTGGTAAAGATCGAAAGGTCGAGGTAGAGAGACTAGGCACCTGGCCTTCCAAACCGCTCAGTAGCAATCATTAGGTTTCTAACATGTTGAAACTTCCTTTAAGGACCCAATCAGACACTTCACTGCTTACAAACAATACATATACCATATTAACCACAATTTAGACATAAAAAAAACCACTTAAACTGTATCAAATTCAGTTCAGTCACCCTTAGTTGAAACGCTGAGCATTTTTCTTTTTCATAAAACTGGTGAAAGCCCATTCGCTTTTTTTTTATAATATCCGACAAACATCCCAAGCAAATTTATATTGGGAAGTGTCGAAAAGAAAACGTTTTCGAGAAAACTGATTTTTTTAAAAATAGATCAAACTTGTCTCATGATGCACTATTGTCTGGAAAAGGCTAGCTAAAAAGTATCAAATATATTTCGAAAACTAGACGAAAATTCCACTTTCAATAATCATGATACTGGTTCTACACTGTTAAAAAATTTTGTAAACGTTGCTAGGAACTCTCAATAAAGTTCCGCATAAGGTATAAAATTGAAATCCAGGAAAATCTAAGAAACTTTTCATATGCTGAGGTGAATAGTTTCAGTTGTGAGTTCTGCGCATGCGCAGAGTAAGACAATGGTTTCTCATCGGAATGCAATTATGAACAGTTGCGTCTAAGAAAAGCTCATATGGAAACAATATGGCCCACTCTTGCGCAGGCGCAGTACTGCTTGAACCATAAACAACACTGACAAGGAGCTGCTTGGAAATTGCCAACTTGGTCTACTGGTGAACGTATCGGAAAGCTGATCCGGAGACTCGGATTCAAATTCTGACGTGGTTATGTTTATATATTTTTTAAATATTTTATATGTATATACGCATTTGGAAATTTGATAAAATTAGTGACCATTGCGGTTAGCTTAGCTCTGAAAAGTCAGGTTAGTTGTTTTTTTATTGCACAGGTGATTCGCACACAAACATTGTTTCAATATGAGCTCTCCTTCCTTAGACACAAGTTTCTGATCAAGTATTTGCTGCCGCCATCTTCATTATTTCTTGTTATTAAAGAAATGGGAAATATTGTCAGTGTATGGAAATTTCGATGTCTAGTTGATTAAAATGTGGAGTAAGTCGTTGGAGTAACTTTGTTTATGTTCTCGGTGTTCGTGTAAGTATTTCTGACCTTCTGTACTGTTTTGATGTAGTAGTTTCTTCAGTGGAAATTTAGTGCAGTCGAATAAACCGGGTTCAAATCTCGCTCAAGTTTCTCTTATTTCCCCCCCCCCCCCTTGCTCCCAGTATTCCTGAAAACTAAATGGTGGCTGTTTTTTATTAGCCAAGTTACTGGAATTGCCCAGACAGCCTAGTTTCTTTTTTTTTCTCAGGCATGTTTTGGAAAATTTTTAACAGTGCAGAACGCAACAGTTTCGTATTCTAGTCTAGTTTCAAAAGTTGTAAGTTGCGTTTTAACAAATAATGTACGTAGTTTAGGCAGGCGATTTAAAAATGTTCCTCAGAAACTCAAGTTAAATTTAACAGTTTAACTAGAGCTTTGACTGAATGTTACACTTATCAAAATCAAGATGGCTATTTTTGTTATTATCATGAGCTTGTGCGTACGTCGATGTCCGTGCAAGTTTAATACCAACAGAGTCAGTCAAGTTTATACGAACTTGACAGGGTTACTCTGTATTTAATTTATTCACTTACATCTAGTTTTAGTTTTTTCTATTTTCTAAGTCAGATTTTTCGAGTAATTATATTGAGTCTTCATATCTGTTCTCAACTAAGACATGTTTGTTTATTTCTGCTCATTGCTCACTAATTTTATCAGCACTATAATACATTCTACTAACAGATAAAATACATTTTATTTGTTAAAAGAGACCTGGACAGTTTTGGGACTGATAGAATACAGGTTTCTTCCACAGATCCAACTTGTTAACTTTCTTAAGGTATCTTTTATCATGAGTCTCTATTCTAACACACTGTAAACAATTCCCTTTCAAGGAACTTGATCAAACTTTGTTTTACTTACTTTTCAATATTGTAATTCGATGTTCTAATAGAGAACGAGGCGAAATATGACCAAAATGGTATATTATATATAACCTTTCCCCTGGAAAATCTATTAAAGATGCCGGTGCAAAAAAATCACGCAATTCTGGTTTACGATTTCTCACAAAACGTTAAACGTTATTAGTTAATTTATTTGCGTAACTGATATTAAAAGTAGCTCGAGAAATAGCTAATTTGTTGCTTACTTAAATTCTTATCTCACTACAAAAACATACACACACACACTTCATTGTAATTCAACTGTTGATAAAATATGTAAAAAAAACGTTATCGTGAGAAAAAAGTGCACAACAAGTGTATACATTTCGTCTACCAAATACTTGTTCAACTCCTGTCAGTTCTTGAGCAAAACTAACTCCCTCAGATCCTCAAAGACACTCTATCCAAAAGAAGTGTAGAAGTAGTCTGTCTAATTCCATAGTGCAACTGATGATAAAATATACCAAACTGGAAGTAGTCAAATATGTAATTCGCTCCATTTTATCGTGATCGTACAAACAGTCAATTTGAAGTCAATGGACAAGAGATCCAGTATACGTTGAAACCTTGAAATGTTCAACATTCGTAGTAGCAGACAGAAAAGTCACAACATATATATTTTAAATGTAAATATATTCTCTCATCATCATGGTTTTAATGAATTTGGAAACGAAAGAAAAACATGAAATTCAAGCAGAAAATCGTTAACATCCTAACTTATTTAGCCCAAAGGAAAATAACTTTGTATAACTTGGTTCGGACAGCGTCAGCTGCAATAACTTAAACACACGTCACAATCTAACACATGATTTCAATTATAGCAGAAAAACAACTAATCGAAAGCAGACAGAAAAAGAAAAAGAGGAACATAATCATTTCATTTTACAACTAAAGGGGGCAATCATGAAGATAAGGAAAAACAAGAGACTTACCTATTCAAATACTGTACATCACATCAAATAATTAAAAGTTTTTACCTTGCGATCATGAATGAAGATACATGACAAGTGACAGAGTCGGTTTCTCTCTGGTTAACTTTCTGGTTGCTTCAAGGCACCGAAAAACTTCAACACCAGAGAGAGATAAATCGTTTTACAGTTGCTTCCGTTGCAAAAACTTTCTTTCCTTTTCTTTTAAGGTTAAGGTAAAGTGCGATAAATTACCACACTAGATCGCAGCGATTATGTGCACATCGCAGTGCTATGTCACTAATGATTTTTTTTTTTCTGCATGAAATTCTAATCTTTCGTCAAGTCAAATCTTGAGACCTCATACTTTCAAAGAGGAAACTTTCTATAAATTAAAAACTTTATGGCCGTAGCAAATTTTGACCCTCCATCTTGTTTATCGTCAAAACAACTTAATTTCTACAGTGATAAGATAGATAGAAAGAAAGAAAGACAGTTCGTTAGTCATCACGTTTATCCTAGTTTAATTTCTTTTAAGGCTTCTTAGAACGCTCAACATATTACTAATTGCCACTACAATCTTTGCGAGAAGAAACGTATCCTCGGCAAATGTATCTCATTTAAATTTTCGACTTTCATTCTGTGATTTATCGATACATAATTAGATTGATATTTCCAATACAGTATCAGAATACTGTGTGAAGTTTTCTTGTGGTTTTAAGAATTTCTCCAGAGAGAGGGTAATTCGATGTGAATATCAGACATCAAATTTTTAAAACTGCAGGTTGTTTACCATTACAGAACATTTGCATACAAAAAGTCTCTCGTCTGAGTTTTGTAATGCGTAATAGTACAACTACAATTAAAGAGATTAGTTACTTCTCGGTGATTAATGTGAGAGCAGATGTATAGCATTCAAAAGGTCTCTTACTTGTGGATTGTAACGATCTTTATAACTTTCAGTACCAAACAAAGAGAATTACATATACTTTGAAGATGAAATGGATGCTAGAATATTTCATCCAAAGGGCTTCCTCAAAGCAATACGCAAATAACAAACTGGGAGATTGCAGTTAAGAGGCATCTCACGAGACCTTTTTATTCGCATCCGTACGGCTTCTCTATATAACTTTGCGCAAACCATTTAACAAACATCAATTATAAGCAGTGAACGGTTCTCTCTTATTGACACCTGAATTAAAAGGATGACTAACACCTTGCGACCAAAAGGTTTCTCGCACTCAAAGAATTACCTTGAAAATAACTGTTGAATTTTAACAAGACATTCAAAAGACCTTTCACTATCTCACCTAAACGATTATGTATCAATCGAACATCAAAAGCTTTTATAGCCTCGTAAATCAAACAGCACCCAAAGTCTCTTTCTCGAATTTATTGCAAGCATCAAAAGAAAACTAACGGCCTTATAAACCTCACAGAAAAAGAACTATAAATACATTTGTTAATCTACAACGATAACCATGAGATGATTGATACATGGAAAAAGAAACACAATTGAATAAAGTATTTACATGGAGGCTGATGATTAGAACTGCCATTCGCTCTCTCTTCCCTCGAATAAAGTTACTTTTTTATTGGGACTCAACAAATCGCTATTAGTTGATATGAGCATTGGCAAGACCAATGAATAATTATGCTTTCAAGATTTTGCAGATGTGCAATTCTTCTACTATGGTCACAGAAAATAAAACACTCTAATTTCAAAACGTCTTGCTAAAAAATAATTGCAATATCGCAGAAAATGACAGAATAATAAGCTTGATAAATAGACCACTAAGACCACACTTTTCATTCAATTCTTAATGTAGCAGCTGCCATATGGCCAGTCAACAACAGGGGGAGAAAATCTACCTCGATTCAAGGGATTCTACGAACCGCTCTAACACTAGCAATACTATTTTATTTTTCTTCACAGCTAAACTAAAACTAGAAATGAATAAAAATCAAAAAAGCATAATAGAAAATATTAAAGGTTACACTAAATATATACCACCTTTGTAAATATACAATCCCAATATTATGTTGTACCTAGAAATTAAAAATAAAATAAAAACGAAATAAACAAGAATAAAATAATTACATAAATACAACTAAATATATCACATAGTTATGAATTAGGATATGAATATATGATGTGCACATCTTACTAATTTGATTGGCCAATCCTAATATAAAAACATTATTTACAATTTTATACACAATTTAGTTAATAAAGAATATATAAAAAATTAATCAGAAGTAATGACAGAGTCATTTCAGCTGATATTGAGAAAATTCGAAATTAGTATATATCGAATAATGATAATCAAGATCTTTCAATACAAGCGATACTTGTTTCCATTTTTTTTATGAACAATATTCGATTTCTAACGCTTCTTTATTATGAAAATTTCATTTGCAACTATTTCTCGACATGAAGAATATGTAATGTTCGATATTCGGTATATTCATTGCTTTTCAATTCAGTAATCTCGATATTCGGATATAGAAATTTAAAAGTGTCACAGCGCTACCCATCGTTGTTCCACTTCCAAGCTTATGTTCTACAATTTCTCCCTTTATATATATCACCAAATCTATATACAGGATGTATTTAATATGTGGTACAAACTTCACAGACGAATTTCTGACACCAAAACAATGGTTCAATTTCACTTCTTTTTGGAGATACAAGGTTTCCAACTTGGAGCTCCAAAATAGCTCCAGGTCAGTGGTAGACACAATGAATATTTCGCCATAAATTAGAAACGATGAATTAAAATAAAATTTAATTTTCGGAAAGTGATTTGTAACAATTCGGTGAATATAGTTAAAAAAAACTATCCTATTGGGTTGTCAGCGTTAACAAATCGGTTTATCCGACCTAAGCTTATCCGACATTCCGTATTATCCGACATACCATCGAAAAAGAAAGCATCTGTAACAGTGCTGAATAAGTAGCCCGTTCACAACAGTGAGCAGTAACCAGGAACCAGTAGCTCATATACCTTGGTTCATTGCTTGAGGGATAACCTAACTGGGCGACTGTTTCTCTTCGCGAGGAACGGAACTCAGAAAGCGTGGTCTCTTATCCTGGCGGTACGATCACTTCACCTTATCCCCAGTGTGTCTTGCTTGCCCACTGCGGTACGGATGCTAATAGCCAAACTAGACTGTTGCACATCAATCGGCAACAAGTACTGCAATTTGTGAACGTAGTCTATTTTTTGTTTCTCCTGACTCTACCGCATGGCGCGCCCGTCTACACTATGACTCATGTTTCTGTCATTCAGTGAATGAAGGATGATGGTCAGTATGAAATAACTGATGAAGAAATCGTTAACTTTTCAGTTATTTTTTCCTGTTTCATTATAAAACTTGATTATTAGGTTCGTAATGTGTAAAATAACATAGTTTGATGTTTAATAGGTTTTGTCTTAACACCTCCCTATTATCCGACATTTTCGCTTTCTGTGCTTCACATATTATGTTTACCATCACTAGAGGATACCATGTATCCAATAAACTGACGTAGTGCCATTTGAAAATATTAAACGATATACCAGGTTGACATCACTGACAACCCAATGCGATCATTACTTTAACTACTAATATTCACCGAATTGTTACAAATTTTATTAGCGCCATTGACAGAAGTGGAAGTTCGGATTTGGGCTCCACGTTTTCGTAAACCTTGTATCTCGAAAACGAAGCAGAATCGGACCCATGTATAAATGGACTTTTTTCATTGTTTTAGTGTCAAGAATTCGTCTGTGAAGGTTGTTCCACATATTAAGATACACCATGTATATAAAAATGTATGTATGTATGTTTCAGCATAACTCTCGAACTTCTGGAGCAATTTCAACCAAACTTGGTACACATATCACAGTCTGCAAAGAAATATTTTGGGGGTAAAACACCCCTAGCACTCCTAGGGGTGGGAAGAGGTGACATGTAAAATAATAGATCATGACTGTCAGATATATTCTTATCGGCTGAGCAACCACACCACAATGTAAGTTGCTGGGTTGACTACTCCCGCTCCAAGTGGGTAAATTTGGCATGACTATCAATTCATTAGCAACGGCTACCTAGTTAGTTTTTGATTCGACACCCGCAGAGCGTGAGGGGGCGTAAAACCTCTACCTCACTCCAACAGGCGGGAAATCAGTTAGTTGCCTATAAAGCTTGTTTAAAATGAATTTTATTTCTTCTAAACTAAAATAAATAAATCGTATTTAAGGGTTCTTTTAATGTAAATGAAGCATGCTTTTAAGTATTCATTTGTAGACAGTTTTACATTTCTATTTTGAAAAGTCTTTACTCAAATATACATTGCATTTTGTGAAGCAAAGTGTCAATAAAAGATTACCCTTAATTGCCGTGTTCTTCATCTTCCTCAACACAATGCCACCCACAAATTATTACGACTGACAAAAATGACAGAAAAGGGAGAGGAGAGAAAAAGACACGATAAACGTTACAAAGATTGCAGAAAAGAAGGGTTTCCCCCGAGCTGTGACAGTCTTTGTCAGCTCAGAAACCGCAGGTGTTTCTTTTTAATGAGGCTTAAAGGGTGTACGTACCGATAACAGGAGACAGATCGTTCAGAAGGAAATTTTAACAAGGTTGCCAACTTTCCCCTCAAAAATACCTTATTTACTTTCCGATTTTCCCTTTGCTCGTTCACATGTAAACACATACAGTGTATGCAATATTTACCTTGCACATCTACCAAGCAAAAATTGTAACCGAAGAATAATGTGTAAGATGTGACTTACAGACAAAAAAGAACTAACACCACACATAATATAAGTAATTAGCAAGCTGATACATATTATTAACAGTCACAATAAACGTTCTGTACAATATGCTTAGCGTAAAACTTTAGTCTACACAATGATGGATGGCACACTATAAAATTGTATTTCATTGTCTTCAAGGTCATGCGTGAGATGCTCATTTATTAGGCTAATAATGAATTTTACTTTTTATATATATATGGTAAAACAGGTAGGAAAAAAATGATACTTACATGGCAGATTCTTGAGACAGGTGTACAATAACTTCACAAACACAATAGAAAAGCACGTTTCGCAAAAGCGTTTTCAACTGGTAGGAAAGAAAATGGACAGAGCGAACAGGTGTGGGGACTGGTGTTAAGGAAACGCCATATTGTAAACAGATGCTGGGTGACAGTGTGGCCAGGTTATGGGGACGGGAAAATGACTACATGGGACGGAGAAAACACCAAAAGGAGAAAAATGTGCGAAGGTAAGGGGTTTCCTGAAGGAATAAGAGAGCTAAGAATCAGAGGGGAGGGGGAAATAATAATAATAAAGATGAAGGGGAGAACAAAGAAACGATCCACTGCAAAAGTCAACATGCCACGATAATACAGGAGAAATAAATGCTTTCAAATTCTAGCAAATACAACACAGGTAATCGTAAATAATTAATTGTATGGAATACATCATTGTCTAGAAGACATTATGAAACAAAATACAATATAGTAGAAATATCAAGAAGAAAGTTAAAAAGATGGCAGTCAAAAATAGAAGAAAGTAGGGTGTAAGCTGCTTAGCAGTAAAGTATACGGAGCTTATATTAAAAAAAAAAGTTTGGCTTGAACAGGATTTACGTCAGCTGGAAGCGAATTTGAAGTAACCTTTGTTAAGTACTTAGAATATATATGTCAGATGGGAATTAACAAATCATTGGAAGTATTTGATTTATAATAATAGAATGATAATTCTCAAGCAAGAGAAATTCCAGTTAACAATGGAGTTGGGAGGATATGGTATAAATAATTTGAAGATCTTTATTAAATACACGTACCTGAATCTCGATTATATCAAAGGTATTTTAAACATAGTACGAAGTTGAGACAACGTTTGTGAATTTGAGATGGTTCTTACATTATTCTAAGTTAATAATGTTGCAAGCGATCCAGTTGTTTTAGATCGGTAGCATTTCTGCTAAAGAATAAGGTGGCATAATATTCTCAGCCTGGTCTCCAAAATGAGATGTAAACCAGTTTACTTAGCTATAAACTTACTTTAATTTTTACTTTCCAAAACGGATGCACAAAGATCGGTAGGAAATGCTCAACGATCAGATTCGGAGATCGAAATATTGCATCAAATACAGGAAGTACAGGCAAAATTAAACTGTCAATTTTGGAAAGGTGACTTTTATAGATTATACATGAGAAAGCATAAATCTTTACATGACTGAACAAATACCCTCTAAAAAATAAACATTACACCATACAATTTACTGGAATTCTAGTCGGGCTCTTTCTTCACTCACGAAAGCAATGCAGCGAGAATAATATGATGGAAATTCAATTCCCACGCAAAGAAGTAAGTGCTGCGATTCTACTAACAACCTAGAAGGTTCTGAGGGACCATTGGCAGCATACTAGTGCAGCTAGTGACAACTGCGCAGTCCGCATGTGTCACTGAAAGTTGGCCGTGGTTGCCATAGTAACACAAAGGTCTGCATGTTTCTGCTACGCCATTATCCAAACTGCAGCTATCACGCACTCGCCTATCTCAGTGCGCCCAATATGCTCCACATATGACAACTTTGTAAGACTTGAACATCCCCGCTATGCCGGGACCCACTGCACCGATCGAAACTGATCCGGTTGCACTACGTTAGTCTAAACAAGACGTTTCCAACGACACCCCAACAACGTCTCAACACGTTCTGGTTCAAGAGATATATATTTTGACACGGATAGACGTACAAAGTGGGGATAATAATAAGTTACACCCGCAGTGCCACCTACCATCAGTTTCGAGAACTCGTTGAACTATTTTTAGTAACAGACAGACGGACAAAGCAGGAATATCAGGTCCGACATTTTTAGCATTAGTTTGCGTTTATGCTATGAATGGACCTAAAAATGGTATGCGTCCTTCCAATACTAAACGATTTAATTACCACCCTCTAGAAAAACAATTCTTATAGTATGAAACCGTAAGGTACGAAACGCACGAACGCTCTTCACCCATATTATTTCTTTACACAAAAATTCTTGTTTCTAACCTAAATTTCTCAACTCTGAGGGAATTTCCATCTATTTTACCGCCACAGAAAAGAAGATTAAAAGAACAGGAAACGACGGAACGAGAAGAGAGATGTTTTTACTTGAGCCGATGACTTGTATTACTACAATGTTTTAGCTGTCAAGTTACAAATGGTTTGAGAGAAGTTGTGGAAAGAATTACCCTTACACCATTACCAAAAGAGGCACAGGTGTCTCGTTGTTGATGGGCGCTTTTGCAGCTTGTAAAGGGGAAATGGTATAAAAACAAGAATAGGTTGTGTGAGAGAGGTGGATGTTAAGATGTCTTCCATTAACAAAAGGAGAGAAGGCAATTCTTTTCTGTCGAAATCGATAACGAATTTCGCTTACACGGAGAAGACAAGACTAAAGCCGACCACAATGCATATATTTTTACGACAACGAATGGCCTGAATTTCCCAAAAGCACGCTGTATCTCCCTTGATTCAATTACACGAATTCTACGCTACGTAGATCAGATTCACATAATATCCTCTTCCTTATGCATCAGAGCTGCTTTCTTCCATTATAATTTCTGTGTCCTTCTTCCTAAAGGTTTTAAAATCCTCTTCTCATAGTGGAAAGAGCTACAAACATCTGTTCTATTAGGGCTATCGTCATTCGGGTAGTTATTCATTCAGATATATCTTGAATAATTATTTATTCAAATATCTGATTAATTTAGAAAAGAAAGGCATCTGACGTGGTTAGCTAATATGACGCCCAGCCAAGACGTAGAAAGTGGTTTACGACAAATATGTATGTAAAATATATAAGTATTACAAAATTTATAACTATCATAAAGAAAATTCGGTATTTGAAAATTCTTTGTAACAGGTGACTCTTGTTTAGGTTAGGTTAGCGGGTAGAGATGAATATGTTGAGTTGTTGACTTCATCGTAAGTTAGAAGAAAAACTAATGAAAACATACTGTGGTAATCCGTGTTTATGTACATACTACACTAGCATCTACGTCTTATCGCCCATACGCATTTACAATGTACAAAAGGCATATCACCTACACAACAAAACCATCATATCTTACACACAATAAGAGCATCATGTGTCCTACAAACGCAGAATTATAATAGGAATATACAGATTTCACAATCTCTAGCGCTTGAAAGTTCACACTTCGTGTATATCGGAATTTTGAACGAAAAGTAATTCGCCTAAAGTTACAGATCACAGACAATTTTAACACTACCTCTAAATATAAGGTTCCAACGAAGTGACTGAGCGAGCAACCCAGTGTTGTAAACACAGGAATCTGCAACACGCGTTGTAACACAGTCGTCGGTGGATCTCCCAACTTTACCCTTTTGGTGTAGGCATTACAGAAAACAATGAGAGCTGATAGTATGGATTTACAAGTAAAATAATAAAAATAATAAAGTTATGTAATGCATGAGTAACTGAATTTATTCTTTCATTCGACTTCTTTTTTAATTATCACCTCTCTTTTGCACAAAGTGTAAATTTTGTTGCGATTTGTATGCAATAGCAAGAAAAAGAACCCTGCTGTATTATTAGAAGATAAATATGTCTTACAACTGAAAAAAAAAATGTTTGTGTGACTAGACGAAGGGTCAGAGAAAAAAATCTTGAGTTAGAAGAATAACGCGGCGTAGAGGAGGATGAAGAATATAAAAGGAGAAAACAGAAAGAAAAAACTAAATGGAGGAAGAGATGGTAGGGAAAGAAGATGAAAGAATAGAGAAACGAGAGGTAAAAAGCAGCAAGCAACGCCAAGCTTTCAAACCAGAAAGTTCGTGGGAGAAGCAAAAATGGAGTTTGAATGTTCCTTCATATTAAATTTGCATATTGCACCCATTACGAAAGCAAAAGAGGATAAAATATTAGAGCTCAAAATTCAGTTTTCACATACATTCTCTCTCTCTCACTCTCACTCTCTCACACACACACACACACACACACACACACACACACACATATATATATATATATACATATATACTACCACATGCACAAAAGCAAGAGCAGAGGAGAAAGGAATGTGGAGAAATGATCTCTGAGAGGCTCTTGTGGACTTCTTCATGGTTTATTGGTCATAAATAAAGATCTTCACTAGAATAAGTCTCCTAGCATATCATCTCTAGCACTAGTTGATTATTCGAATCACGGGATGATAAAGGATAAAAAACTTATATATGATAGAAAGATGAAACGGAAAGGACAGGATTGAGAAAACGCAGTCTTTCTTCTTACTTGATCTTTTTATTATTATTATTAACCACTCAGCTAGCAAATAGTAGTTCTAAAAGGTCCAACAACATACCCTTGACGAACGGTTAGTATTAATGCTTGAGATTGGAAATATAAACACTATCGTGTTGTCAAACAAAATTATTTCGCAATTTTATTGTTTACTACTAATACTATTATTATTATTATTATTATTTGACGAAGCCCCACGATAATTTCTTAGCGTCGTGACTACAGGCCAATCAGTTAAAGAAGTCCTCTCGAACTCTCTCAGCAAGAATCATTCGTCTTATTTTTAGGCTTCTGCAGCAGCTGAAACTGGAAAGCCTTATATCACCGCTATGTTCGTCCATCTGTTGTCGACAACTTTGAACTCAGGAACTACTAGGGCTACGAAGGTTGTTGTGGTGTCGCTGGAAAGGTCTCGGCAAGGCAGGGTCAAAATCGCATAGATCAACTCTATCCCCCTCTCCGCCAATTCGTAGACAAATTTCAACTTGGAAACTACTAGGGCTATGAAGGTGGTTTAGAAGTTGTTCGAAAGACTTTGGCGAAACTTTTCCAACGGCACATATTTCATCAAAATTGGGCGCTCTCTGCTTAAGCCTGGCGGGAGCATTAGTGCACAGCAAGGTTGACTGATTTAAATCATGATTTTTTAGATGTAGATCTTTTTTAAATAATGGTTTAAATCAAAAATATTTTTCAAAAAGAAATAAAGTGCAATTTTAAATAATTCTGTGGTGTGAATCATATGTAAGCTTTAAATTTACCTTTTAGTCCTTATGTGATGATAGACTCATGATTCAAACCAAAACCAAAGTGATCGACCTAAATTTTAACATGGTATTTGACTGGTTCATTTCAGATTATACGTAAATTTCAGAAGAGAACGTAGGAACCCAATTCACATTATAAGTTTTACAATATGTATTAGAAATATGTTTACTTTTGCAATACATATGAAAACGAAGACACAGAAAACGCAAAATCCAGTTTTCGTTTACAAAGTCAAAATTATTGTTTAATAACATTACCTACTTTCTGTATTTGTATCAAATTATTTAATTTCTTCATGAATTGCAGGAAAGCAATTTATATTCAATGGAAGCATAAAAGTTTACTTGTGTGTTTGCTCAAGGATGAAAATAAAATGCTGCGTCTCCACTATTAATTTGACTGTATGAAATAATTATCATTGAATTGAATTTTACCCAACACCTTTAGACAACTTCGTACAGACCGAATGAATGATGATGGGAGAATTGTTGGAATGAAAAAAGTGGGAGGAAATGAAAGAACACTAAGAAAACCCACGCGCACGGTTTCTGTTCATCACAAAGCCCACATGGAACGATCCGGGATCGAATCGGGGACCTCGTGGGCCAGAGGGACCGCATCTCCAAAATAACTCTCGTCCTTTATGAAATATTGTCGTAGGATGTTTCCAAATTGATAGTACAATTTTGAGGGCTTAAAGATCTAAATGAAAATGAATTAAAATGTATCTTAGTTAACTTAAATTTTTTAACATTTCGTTAGGAAAATGTAGCCTGGAGAAAAGGGGCAATTGCGATTATAAAATTCGCAATTGCTTAGGCAAAAAGGACGACACAGACGTCATTTTAGAAGGAAAGCTACATTGTAAATTATTTCTTTTTCGGACTTAATTACGGTGTGTACCCCTGTGAAACACTCCATTCGTCGTGTATCGACGAAAGTAACGTAGAAATGTCGTACATGTTAACTTTTCTTTATAAAATATACTATAAATAAGTAACGGCATTATCTCCCTTCCTTTTCAAAACTATAACAAGTTGTTGTAATTCCCTATTTTCCCTGGCTATCTTCCGTAGCGAACAGGACATATTTGTGAACTTTAGTTTTTACTGGTTAACGTAGTTTTACAGAAAAAAAAAAACTAACTTAGTAGCATTTTCAGTGCACAGTCCACCGACTTGACTCCGTCTTCCTTGTTAATAGTATGCATTGAAAAGTTTAGACCTAAAGAAAAATCATATAACATTTTAGAAAGATTGTTCTAATATGACTGGAGATATTCTTGTTGAAATGAGATATGCCGGATCTTCTTTCAATGAAAGGGTCCTTTTTCATTAGGGACTTTTTTTTTTACCTAAGTTATCCACATATTACACTCGACAGCGAAACGAGTGTAATTCCATTAGGACTTGTACTTCGTTGTACTAGAACTACTCCTAGATCATTAAAAGAACCTTGGACAAATTTGACATGGTGGTTGTACTCGAGCCACTGAATATCTTAAGCTACGGGCGAATATTGTCAGTGAAGCCAATGGATGGAAAATTATGAAAAGAAAAACTGAAGAAAAAAAAGGAAAAAATAAGTTAATATTTCAATAACAAATCTGCATAGGAGCTCCAGCGTGGCGAAATGACACTTTGCTATCACTTGAAAACTAATTATATTTTGTTGCAATATTTAATGTCTGCCATTTAATCAAGAGTTAATAAAATACGGTTCATTTCATAGGTGCTACATTAACGATGAACTTGCAATATATTTAGCCCCAATATTGCTCGGAATTCTGATTTTTTAAATATATATATATATATACATCTGATAACTCAATACCAATAACATTTAATATACCATACTTAAGCATGTCATGTAACAGTTAATACACGTCAAGTGAATATCACGCACTCGTATTTCACAGCAAGCAATCTATTTCGGAGTATTTTAAAACAACAATGAAGTACAAGTGCGAACAATAGCTTAAAGACAACTTGTAATCAGACTTCATGTCACAGATGTCAACAGAGCGACCAACACCTGGAATTTCTCAATTTTACAACATTTTGCTGAAATTCAATTTTATTTCTTTCTCAATTCACATCAAAAGCAAATAAACTAACACAAGGAATCCAAATTTAGTAGCAATGTACTTCAAATGTCAACACTGTCTCTAAAACGCGGGGTTGGAAAACGCATTCTCGTGGTTATTTGCTCTATCAAACGAAAGGCGGATTGTGTCTGGGATGGACTATTGAGCCTCTAAGTTTAAACAGACGCTGCTGGGGCTATTCTTCCAAAACGATGGCGCTCTATCTCTGTGTGTGTGAAGAAGGATCAATGCTGAGATTCTCGGGTTCTGTTCGATAGGGGGTGCTAACAGTAAAAACAGATTACAAAGAAAAAATACATCGTTTCCCATTTCGAAAGTTTTCTTTGCAGGAAAAATACACGAAAAGAAATTGTTTCAAGGTTCACTTTACGACGAATTGCGAGGGGATGTCCAGATGTTTCTAAGTGGGTTTATTACCAAGTGCGTCTATCCTTATCTCCAATATCGCAAATCAAGAGAACTATCGCTTGTTTGAAAAAAAAAAAGTTTCGTTTGGCTAAATCGAATGCAATAAAAGCTTCCCCCTATGTTTAGCCATTGTTATTGGACAAAGCAATCTTGCAACAGTAGTTCCAGAACTTTGTTCGTTCTTTCTCACCGTTCCTCCACATGACATAGTCTGAAGCACGCATAAGTAAAGTCACACCTTCACATTTATACAATAATAAACGAGCTCAACGCGCTCTTGGATTTATTACAACGAAATAAATTATAATATCTATTTACGAGGCAGTGAGGCAGCTATCACCCAAGCGCGCCACATGTCGGAGGAATGACTTTCCTAAGCACTCGTACGCAGACAGAAAGATAGCGACAAACGACTTTCATAGGTACCATATCGGAATTAGCCTCGTGAAACTGAGGGAAATGCTAGAAAACCTCAGCCAGTGTGGGCAGGACCAGAACTCGACTCTGGATCCTCCGTGTGCCGATCCGAAATACAAGGCCGTAAACACTATACCACAGAGACCTGGGAAAGTAAATTACAATTACTGTATTGTACTATAAAATTAGTTAGTTTCCTAGGAATGAAGTGGCTGGGAGAGTGTGAGCCTCTCCACTTTTCTTCGAATGTGACCTACCAAGTACTAAACTTTTTGTCTTAATATATATATATAAAGAAGATTCTCTCAAATTTCCCGACTTATGTTAATATTTACCCCCAGTCAAATATAACACTTCATGTAACGGAATGATATTAGTTTATGACAGCCAAAAGCATTTGGAGATCTTTCAACACAACTGTGATTGTTTAAAGCGTTAACTTCTTAGAGGATTCTATTTCCTCTCAGATGGATTTTATTTTACTTTTGTTGTTGTTATTCTTAAGGTCTTTTCTGCAACTGAAGTGAACAAAAGGACATTTTATAACTTGTTTAGTGACATTATGAGTGCATGAGTAAAACGAGTAAATGATACATTTCCTTTACATGTAGGGTAGGTGTAAAAACCATATTAAAACTATTTTTTCCCTATAAACCTGCAATTTCTTTTGCCAATCTCTGAACACTGACGGTCAAGGCAAGAAATCTTCTTTTCATCAGTTGGACTGTCTTTCTTTCTTTTCTAAATAAATTAACGATAGCCTTGAGATTCAGAGATATAAAACATGACAAAATGCTTAAAAAAAATAACCAAGAGGCAAAGACATCCTGTCCTCTCGCTAGACTAGCAAGTCAACCGGAAATGTTTTCTCGATGAGGCATGCTAAGCCGGTTATTCACCATAAGTCCATCCTCCAACCAACAAGGTCACGGCACGGAAAGAAAAATAAAGAGAGAAAATTTTTTTAAAATCTAAAGAAAGACAAAATACAAAAACAAGCTTATTCCCATCTCGACTTTATAAAAGACTATACAAGAGTGAAAACCTTTACAAAGCTAAACAAAAAATATACATATTTAAAGGCTGGAAAGATGTATCTTCTTTCATATATTAATCTACTTGATCATCTCATTAGTAATGACTTTTCTTTATGATCGGTCGTGTGAACGACGTGATGAGACGGAGGAATGAGGGACACAAAGGCCGAGAGATTAAAAATAAAAACAATTGAGAAAAAAACATTAATGAAATTACTTACTGCAACTTTCCCTCTGCTGGTCCAGCTTTTAGTACATCGGAGATGGCAATAGAAGGATCTCCGTTGGTGAAGTGAGGGTTGTCTCTTCCTCCACTGACGGCAATTCCGAAACCATATCCTGAGACACGAGTGAGCGTCACATTGTGGTACTCCCAAACGATTCGCTCCCCACCCTACAATGAAAACATAGAGAGAGAAAGAAGATTAGCACAATATAAATATGTAAGTGTTTAAGTGATTAAATATTATACTCTACTTTGAACCTGGAAAAAATATCAACAATTTCAACATTAGACGGGCATAAATCGTAAAAGCCTGTCCTTAAAAGCAATTCAACAGATAACCGTAACTATATTAACTGTGTATCAGTTTGAGAAAACTGCTGCGTTTATT
>JAGDQP010028974.1:0-23731 GCA_022664845.1 Lepisma saccharinum
TGGTCACGAAGTTCAGTACTCCATCCTGGGAATATAACTGATAAAATCATCCCTTACGACGTTTTAACAATTTCCTTTGTGAAACATGGACCGCTCACAACTTGCGTCCGATATCTGTCACGCTGCTACCCGATCCAAGTCTGAACGCGTATCAAATTGTCACTGCTATACCTATACCGGTCAAAGCCCTAGATGTCCAAAAGATCATAAATTCAGATTTAGCCTAGGATTCTCCAAACTTCTATATAACTCATAGACCCAAGTTTCAAATGCAACTCTGGTGGCGTTTGGGGTCCTTGCTTCGATCCCGGCTCTTGCCATGTGAACTTTGTGGTGAAGAGACACAGTGTGCGTTTGTTTTCTCGGGGGTTCTCTCGTTTCCTCCCACTTCATTCACACATCATCATCCATTCGGCTTGGGCCGAATTTGCCTAAAGGCTTTAAAGAAAAATTCAAATTGCCAATACAATTGAAAGCTACGAGATTGTGTTAGTAGTGAACGACATTTTATAAATTAAGGAACTTATCGTATATCTGCCATACTATTAAGAAGTGTTGGTGAAGTGATACACATAGATTTCGAAACTTCGTAAATGTATGATTGAAATAATGATTTTTTTTCTGTCACTGTAAAAATACTTTTGTGAGGCAAAACCCGAAATGTACTGTCAGTGAAAAAAGGCATCCGTAAAATCAAGACACAAGAAAAATTATATTCCGGTATTTACTAGGAAGGATTTTTAAAAAATGAATACGTGTTTTTCCGTTTATGCGGGAAACTACAGTATGTTCAGTATGGTCATGTAACCATGGTGATACTACGTAGTGGCATTGTTCTGTCTTTGCAGACTTGTGCCTTTTCTGATTGAATGGTGCTGTACGATCGTCTTCACTTTGGAGAAACAGATGTTCATTCTTGAGCAGTATATCCAGAGCTGCAGTTATAGAAAAATACGGACGCAGTTGCTAGGAAGTTTTCTGAGACATGGCTGTAGAGCAATCGGATATTAAACGCCTGTACGACAAATTTAAGGTCGTGGGAAGTGTAGTCGATCCACCGAGGAAAGGTGGTCCATAAACAGTGCTGACAAAGAAGGTTTCGGATATTTAGGCATCAGTTACCCTCAATCTCAAGAAGTCCTTGCGGTTTCTCGCCCAGCAAAGTGATGTGTGTGTAGACTCTAAACACACAGCTATCAGAAAGAAACTGTCCCTCTTTTTCTACAGTTCCTTGCTGTCAGACCACCGCGCGCATACGGTCAGTCGATAATCTCCCTATCATACACGAAAAACCTCTCCATAGCCAGAGGGTTGGGCTCGAAAGTCCAATTTCACCATCTTCCTGAAGAAATAGTGAGTAGTGATAGGTATCTGATACTGGTATGGAAATTTCTTACCACATACACAGACGACAAAGAAGAATGGAATTGGTTTCGGCAGGGCATTATCACAGCGCATACATACATCATAGAGAACATGTATTCTTGAAAAGTATGCTCCCTGGCAGAACCATTTTTAATTTGAATTAATTTATGGCCTACCTTTGCTCAAGATAGGGTAGGGTAGAGGTGGGAAATTTATCCGCCTGAGCCTTTCTTAAGGTACAATCCCGGCATTCGCCTAGTGAAACTGAGGGAATAGTGGCCTTCGAGATCGCCCGATCACTGTCCGTCTTTACCTTTTCTTATGGGGACATATCAAGTCCGCTGCTTATTTGATGCATTCTTATTCACTAACGCAGCTGCGACAAAACACCGAACACCTTATACTTTAGGGAGCGAAACTAGAGTACAAAATGCGACCACACTGGAAAATAAAATGTATAAAATTAACAAGAGATAAAATAAATGTCGATGCATTTAAATACTTTGGTGTAGTAATGAAATCTCCCGGTGCGACGTATTATTTTATTACACCACATTGTGCATAAAATGTGGTGTAATGTCATGATTTTAGAAGTTCTATTAGACATCGAAACATGAAGAATTTATACATAATGTAAGTATTATGCGTCGCACCGTGGGACTTCATTACCACAGAAACGTAAGTACGAAGTATTTAAGATACATTGTCCCTATACGCACTACAGTCTCCCTATAATTTGTATTCAGTTTTGATAAGTAATGGAAAAGATTTGAAAACCTTTATGCTTCATTTGTGGAAGAAAATCGCCTTGGTGGGCGAGGAATGATTTCATTTCACAAGATATCCCCTGTGCGATACGCACGCACCGTGAACGCTCCACATATTCTCGATCTGCGGTACGAAGTGAGATGGGGTGGTCAGTCCCACGCTCAACCGTCTTTACCTTCTCAAGGTGTCCCGGGATACCAAGAAAACACTGGTGCTCAATTTGATAGGAGGCTTGAGTGCACCTCAGAGAACCAGGTATGGGAACACTGCGAGAAAAGCCTCCTGGACGAGAACTGAACCCGAGCTGCCTGATTCACAGTCCTACGCGCTACCGTCTGAGCCACGGCGACTGATTTTTATTGTCCCTAAGTGAAATGCAGCAGTCAGTTGCGTTTAATTTGGTTTTGAGCAGTCTCCTTTTCCGTCTATTGGTTTTCATTTACAGTTCCTTTTACCCTTCTTTGTTGATCGTCCTTCTTTTATTTTCCACGTGTACAGCTTTTTTTTTTTTTTTTTTTTATCATTTTATGTCACTGTGTTGATGATGGGAAATGGCCTTTCCAAAACAAAGAACCCTTATCGTTAGAATGTAAAGTTAACTTTTTTTTTAAGTTTTGCCTTTTTATTGTCACTGTGCGATGTTACTGTCTTCACTGACTGTTTTACCTGTTTCTTTTTGTAGGATATGTGCCTGTTCCGTTCTCCTCAAGTATTTGACTGATACTTCTGTTAGCCCACTACAAAAGGAATTTGTAGAAACTGATGATCCTTATTCTAGCAAAGTAAGTTTTTTTTGTAACAGTATTCCTTTTTTTTTTCGTACAAGACTTAACATTCGACTCTAGTAGTTTCAGAGCAAGTAGTTTTCATTCTGTAAGCAAAGTATATCTAATATCATTTCCCTTATACGTAGTAAGTAGGATTCAGAAAAATTCATTTCCGAACGTATGAGAACAAGAATTGAAAAATAAACTCCGTCAACCACTCATCCTATGTTTTTTGCACTGAACCCAAAATTTTGCGGCTGTAGCATCGTTAGTATTTCAGCTAGGGTCGCTGTTGCCCAGAAGTTTAAACTTAACTATCAGCCGATCATTAAATTTTTGACCAAACGAAGCAAGAGCCCTGCCGAAATTAATTTAAATGACATTTACGTTGTGGTATATATTCGATGGTTTCAGAATGTTAAACACTTTCGCCTAGGGAAAGATTCAATTGAAGACCTGCAGGAACACTCCAAAAACAAATTTTATTAGTGTAAGACTAGCTGCTAAAGGATAGACAGTGCTAACTAAATAATTATTGGCGATCGTTACACGGAGCCTCCACCATGTTGAGGATCGGAGGAAAGGTGAATTTCAGTCATCCTTATTCACCTTTCTTCCCAGACTCAAATTCTCAATAGCAAGAAAGCACGTAGCTTTGAATTTTACACGGCTATTTTGATATGATTAGAGTGAGTGCAAAATGGACCCCAAAATTTCTTAGTGTTGCCTTCGTTCTCGCTTCAGGTGGTACAAAGATCGTTATTCAGCAACGTGGTTTCTGGGAATCGTCACCCATTATATAGCCCGGACTCAGCCCCCAGTTTAATTTTATTATTTATTTATTTATTTTTGCCGGGTGTACATGGGCGAAAATTTACATTCTGTAGTTTTTTAGATCATTTTACGTCTGCGATACTAACTGGGGTGCTACTAATGCTAAAGTCATAACATTGAAACTGCAGTGCAGCAAATGGAATATGAAGTTGACGGAGTTACTCTCCGCAAAGCTTGTTTCAACAGACCACGGAATGGCGATTAACGCGCTTCCTTTCTGGGTTCGTGGTCATGGGTTTTAATTCCCACCGGGGTCTATTGAACGAAGTGGTACGGAGCCCACTTTACCAAAACCTGTAAGGTCACGTTCTTAGAAACTTACCACTTCGTTTAGGACATTAATTATTCCATTAAATCAATCAATCACTCTTGTTCATGTCAAAGTAATACTCCGATTAACAGTTTTACAGTTCTTTTCTTAGCATTTGTTAAAAAATTTGGGCTACTTGATGTATGATATTGTTTTAAACCTTTGGCATGTATGAGCTGGGCTTTCTTTTTATTTGTTTTCAGGGTAGTTTGTTCTCGTATCTGATTAATTTTACGAGGTTAGAAATAAACGTACTGTTGAATAGTCTTGTGTGTGTGTGTTTTTTTTTATTATTTCGTATTTAGAAAGATACTATTTTATTCACAAGTGTCCTGTTCCCGAAATCTAATAGACTCTCTGGGAGAGACTGTTCTAAGATTTGTCAAAACTTTTTTCTTTCTAGGTGTGCTACTCATTGATAGAGAATTCCGAATCCACGCTGTACCTTATATTTGAAAATGTTCCAGCTCAAAAACTGGAACTTGTAAAACCCCGCTTAATGGAAGTTCTAGAAGCGTTAATGAGAAGAGAAATGAAGCTCGATATGAAAAGAATGAGAACGGTTGTTCATCGCCAGATACTAGAAACTTTAAGTCATCTAGAAAACAATCCCCATGACAGTGTGGCATTTATGGTCATAGGAGATATGTTATACGGCAATACGAAAGAGGATGTAAGTATTAGTAATAATACACTTTCTTTTGACTTACGTACGTGTTGTATAATGGTGCAGTTGGGGGACATATTCAAGTATGGAATTGTCACAACTAGTCCAAATGACTGGGTTAGGTGGTACAAATAGACTTAGGCAATCTAGAATAATTGTTAAACATGATGACCCAGTTGCCCGAAAACACTTTCATCCTGAGTGAACTGGATCCACGATTAAATGTACAAGCTGTAAACTAGGAATGGATTAAAGATAGTATGCAGTAATTGTTTCTGCATTCGATTTAAAAATCGAAAACAGAAAGGAGCGAGAATTCAGTATCTGGTACGTCAGTTTATTGGCGCGCAATAGATCAAAAGCCTAGATATTGTTCATGGCTTACTAAGATTACTTTATTCCTAGTTTGACTTTACTAACACCAGGTGGCATGGAGGAAAGGTAAGAATGGGATTTCCCTACATACCATTATTTTATCTATGTAGATTTAATCATGGATCAAGTTAATCCAGGATTAAAGTGTTTGTTCAACTGGACCTGTGTATGTTTGAAATGGAAGGTTCTATTATACTTTCGGGAACTGAGAGCTAAACGTGATCCAACCGGAAAAATGAATTCAGGAAACTTACGCATATACACATATTTATATAGGAGAAAAAAATTATGCGAGACATTTGTCAGTCCAGCAATGTTGTGAATTGCCAACTATACACAAATATGTAGTGTAAATTCATGGTAATTTACGTCGTGTTTATTTTTTATTTAGTTGATTTGCCCGCCCGTTGATGCGGAGTGAATAAAATATGTTAGCAAACCAACAATTCTATTATTATTTGTTTCCCATATCTTACTTACTATACTTTCTTCAAATCTTTGTCATTAATTTAATACCAGTATCAAACTTAATATGGTTTTTAAACATACAGTATTCATTAAAACCATTATAAACTTAGTTCCTAGTGCATACGTATTTTTAAAATTGGTGTCAAGATAAATCTATATATTTTAAATTATTATTTCTGGTTTGCAACAATCAAAATTTGAATGAAAATATTCTAAATTAAAAATGGAAACAATTTATTTCATTGTTAACAAACAATGGAATTACTGTTTTTATTAAGTAGTTACCAGCACGGACACTTCTGGTGATTTAAAATACGCCTACGACCTGCTCCTGAACGCAAGGAACACGTATGCAAAATGTAGTGGATATCGATGCACGCATGTAAGATGTATATATCGTTCAAACACACCGAATTTCGGATTTAGATAGATTAAATTAGATGGTGGTCGGAGAGATTGTTAACGATTCCGCTTCTCCATTGACGAAGGTGGCTCAATCCACTTCGACGTACTTTTCATTTAAAAAAAAAAAAAGATGCTATATCAGATTGCCTTTAACTACGTGCAATTTCATTATTGTATTTAAAATCGATAAAAATAAAATCATTACCTTTGTAATATGTACCTTTTCACATGATAAGATCTGATGATTCGTTTACTCTTGTATGATTCGTGTTGTTTTATAATGATGAGGAATATTACGTTTATCGAGTTAGAAGTCTCACTAACCCGACATGATGACTATTTTCTTAAAATCAAACGTTAACAAATTATTATTCATTTAAATAACACTTCAGGTTAGATTCTGTAAGGAGAGCCATATTATCTGTAATTCTCCCGCCGACTGTAACTTCTCTCGTTATTCCAAGCATTTCATTTCAATCGTTTCTGTATATATTTGAAATAAAATTGGCGAGAGAGAACTCCGTGAGACATTGGAACTATAGTTGTCGAACCTCCGGAGTTGCCAGACATGTCAGCAAACCACGCTTCAGGTTTTACGAAATTTCTTTAATTCAGTTCTATATTTTGTGAGACTCTAAAAGAAAGAAGAGAACGATGATAAAACAAGGGAGAGGAATAGAGAAAACAAACAGTACAACTTGTGAGAAATGTTGTATCGAGCGGCCGTAGCTTAGTGGAAGAACGTTGACCTACCGTTCGGGAGGTCATGGGTTCAATCCCACAGCAGCCGACCGTCTTGACTGAGGTTTCTTCAAGGGGTTTTTCCTCAGTCATTCGATGCAAATGCCGGGATGATACCTTTTCTCCCCTCCCCTATCCCGGCCTGAACCGTAGATGCCTAAAGGCCATAAATAAATTTAATTGTGGTAAATGTGGGTCTTCCATGAATGATATTGTGCGTAGCGGGAGGATTGTACGAAATGGAAAGTTATTGGTGTGTCGTTGACTTCGCTGATCCATTTGAATTTTATTTATGGCCTTTAGGCGTCTAAGGCTCAGGCGGAATCTCGCTGATCCATGTATTTGCTTTCTTTCATAAAATGGTATATTATACATGCATAAAATCTGACAACGATGCTGAAGAAAACTACCGACCAGCAATAAATCAGGAGGCGGAGCACTAAAAATCTTTGAAATCTTCGCTGATGCTGCTTGCTTTCTTATGCGTTAACAGGACAGTACTTCATATTGTTGAGACATTTAGGGTCAGTTCTACAATCGACCGCTAAACTTTAGTCAGCCCTAAGTTGAGGCCAACTCTCATTTTGCGTACTCTTATTGGCCAAATCAGACGTGGCCTCAACTTAGCGCTGACTAGAAGTTTAGCGGTCGATTGTAGAACTGGCCCTTAATATAATTCGTAGCTACAAAATGGTAGTGACATGATGGTTGCTTCCTCATCTCTTTGTCTTGAGTACACAATGGTGAAGGTGAATGTTTGTATCTGCTGCTATAAATCATAAGATTCCGTAAGCCATAAAATAATTATCTATCTACATTAATATAAAATCCCTAATTTCTGTGTCTGTCTGTCTCCATCCAGGAATTTTTTTAAGGCACTTCCCGTTGGCCTAGAATGCTGAAACTTGGCATGAAGATTCGTAGCCACGTCAAAATTTCGTGAATAATCTCAAATTTGCAAATATTCCTTTTATGTATTCCCAAAAGACCCCAATAAATATTCAATTCATTCTTAATGAAAATAAAATTAATAAATTGTTACCATTTTTAATTTCGAGCAATAATGTGAATTAAATAAATAGTTTAGAATTTTAAATTCCAATTTAGATTGTTGCAAAGCAGAAATATTTTATTTCATGTTTAAAAGTATATTAAACGTAATAGTTTTTCTAAGAGCAGTTATGTTAGTAGTAATAGTATTTCGTCGTCGGTCGTCGCCACTTCCAGTTTATAGTTCTGTGTACTCTGCATACTGTAGAAAAATTTCATGTGGAAATAACTTCTATTTTTTTTAGATATAGCAACCTTTCAGTACCTAAATTGTATTCCAGACTGTACTCCAGAAACTGGTTTTTGGCCTTCCTGAAAAATTCATAGTTTGCCATTCATAGGGTGTATTGCAGTTCCGACGACGATTTGTAATGGTAGTAGCAGTTGTAGTTACAATTGTTGTAGTAGTACAAAAATCTTTTGTAAACCTTATTTTGTATAGGCTATTTGAGTAACTTTGACTTCGACCCATTACGATTATGAGTGCAGTGCTATTTGGCACGAACGTTCTTCGTTTCATTACATTAGTAGCGGCTATATTAGCCTTTAGATTCAACCCCCTCCCCTCCGAGGGGGGTGAAAGTCTCTTTAAGGAAAGCAATATGAAAAATCAAAATTGTTAAACGTACAAACTTTAAATTAGGCAAGCGTGTTCATTAGGACAAAGAAAAATTAATAAGACCCCACAGAGGATGAAATTTTAGGCCAAAGCAGTACAACTGTTAAGTATTGCAAACATATTTTATCGATCCCGCCTCCTTGTGTAGTAAATAGAAAGAATACATCTTGTACAGATACATGATTCGATGGTTTGTTGTTGTTCTTTATAGTTGGACCACCGATTAAACCAAATCAAAGATTTGGAGCAAATGGAGAAAGAACCAGAAGATTTTTGGCTGAGCTTACTCAAGAGATACCTTGTAGACCCTCCGTCAGTGACAGTTCGTGGTATGCCAAGCTGTGAAGAAGATAAAACAATGACGGAGAGTGAAAAGTCCAGGATCGAGAAGCAGAAGGCGTTGCTGGGAGAGAAGGGACTGCAAGAAATGTCCGAAAAATTAGTCAAGGCCACTGAGGAGAACGAGGTAGGTTCTCTTTTCCTGTTTTCTCGATTTCTTTAACATTTTCATGAAATATAATTCTGTGTCTGCTTTATTTTCCTATTTCCCATGTATTACTGACATGAATAAGTAAGATCGTGAGTATTCTCTGAGTTGAATTGATGTCGGAAACGACTTGGGAAGATTTAAAATTCTTCATTCTATAACCGATACTCAATAACAATATTTATGCATATCGTAAACTTATTTTTTAAAACGTTCGGGAGGTGATTCTTCACATCAAAATAACGAAAAAGTTCAAAGTGGTGCATAGTTTCGGAGTTTAAAGTTACAGGGTTGTAACGTTAAAACTTCCTATTGAGGTTTAGAGACATCCAGCGCCCACCCAATCCTCGCCATACGACATGAGATTGATTCTTGTAACCTCGAACTAACTACTCAAACAAGCTATACAAAACGGAATTACTATCCCGGTGATGATGATGAAGAATAAGAAAGCACCGGAAGCCTGTTACTTGTGACCTTACACCAATTGCATAAGTGGCAGCGGTTCGGCTTTCAATTATAATATAGTACTTTTTCAAAGTCAAGTTTTTTACAAAACTAGCCGGTTGGTGAATAAAGATTACATATAAATAAGAGTGCATAAAGACAAAATAAGTGCATATCAAAAGAATATAACTTCTGAATGAAGTAGCTCCCACGTGGGTTACGAAGTTCGCAAGTATTAAATCAATTTTTTCACTGGCAAAATATTTCAAATCACATACGAATATATCATACACAAATATATCCTTAAATTTATTCTAACCTGTATATAACCACACGAGAAGTTCAGATCAGTTTGACTGAGGCTTCCCAATAACCGTCGCACCAGGTCACACAAAATGGCCGCCAACAAGGATACAATTTTCACAAGGATAAATAAATAAATAACCTCTCAAAATTAATTCCAAACACTGGCGTCTTTTTCCTCACTGAACACACAACGTTGCTCCACTCTGAACCACACAGTCATCTACTACTACAGAACTTCTTAATAATCGAAATAATAGTATCAAACAAAAATACAATATGGCCCACTACATACCTGATATGGGTACATACTACATAGCCTGGTGTAGGTTAGGTTAGGCTATTTTAGATTATGTGTGTGGAATGAATGAAAGAAGGAATCTACACTTAAAAGAATGTAATCTAATGTAAATTGACTTTAAGCGATTAACCTAATCTATTTGGAGATTATCTGATTAATTTCTTTGTTATTCCGAAATGGGACGTTTCTAAAGTTCAGCCTATCGTGTTGGTTCACTTCGATCAGAATAATAAACGTTAGGTTAGTTCAAGTTGTTGATCAGAACTAGCAACGTTAGGTTAGTCCAAGTTGTTATTTTTCGTTATTCTTCACAATGAATGGGTTCTTATATATATAAATTAATATTCTAAACTACTGAGTAATTGTATTTTGCTCCATCAATGAGGTTATTAACGAAGTTATTAGCTGTTTACCATAGGAGCTGAGTTTGTTTGATTGTGTGCGAACGTACGTTTAGTGTTTTGTATACGGACTGAAAAATACTATGTGCGAACAAATTAGTTAGCGAATATGGTCTAGATGGCAGCTTTTTTTATTTGTGGAATTTTGTATATATCTGGTGTAGTAAAAAGTAATCTATTATTTTTGCATGACATTGAAGGCTTGACTTACCAAAGTTAGAATGATCCGATTTAGGTCACATATGCGCCGTTTTGTTCGATAACGTGTTGCCATTTGGAGGGTAATATCATGATGCCTCTCTCATAGAAGCCCTTGTCCCTATTGGCAAAAAATTGAGACAGTCGATTTTCACAAGCCTCTCTTGAAGCGAATTTTTCACCAGCAAACGTGTTCGCCATGGACAGGAACAGATGGTAATCACTCGGTGCCAGGTCCGGACTATAAGGTGGATGCATAAGAACCTCCCAACCAAGCTTCCGGAGCTTCTGGCGAGTCACTATCGATGTGTGTGGCCTGGCGTTGTCCTGGTGGAACACAATGCCTCTCCTATTGGCCAAAGCTGGGCGATTGCTGCCTTCAGACGGTCCAATTGTTGACAGTATAGTTCCGAGTTAAGGGTTTGGCCGTAGGGGAGCAGCTCATAGTAGATAATTCCCTGCCAATCCCACCAAACACACAGCAAAACCTTCCTGGCCGTCAATCCTGGCTTGGGCACCGTTTGCGCCGGCGCTTCGACCAAGACCGTTTTCGCGTGACGTTGTCGTAAGTGATCCACTTTTCATCACCAGTCACCAACCGCTTCAGAAATGGGTCGCTTTTGTTGCGATTCAGCAGCGATTCGCAGATGGAAATTCGGTCCATGAGGTTTTTTTGCGTTAACTCGTGTGGCACCCATACATCAAGCTTCTTTTTGTATCCAGCCTTATGCAAATGGTTCCACACGGTTTTTTGTGCAATGTTTAGCTCTTGGGCAATCGAAACAGTGCTTACATGACGGTCGGACGCGACAATGTGCATGATTTTATCGACATTTTCGACACTTGGCCTTCCAGTGCGTGGTACATCTTTGACGTGAAAATTACCGGCACGGAATCGACGAAACCAAAATTGCGCGTGATTGGCTGTTACAGTATCAGGACCATAAACACTATTCACATTTGCAGCCGCTTGGCTTGCGTTTTCGCCTTTATCGAAGAAAAACTGTAAAATATAGCGTATTTTCTCTTTGCTAGTGTCCATTTTGACGCGCGCTCACACAACACTGAGTCAACTCATCACAACTATCTAAACAGTGTTTGTAGTACGCAATCTCATCGTTTGAACGCCATCTCGTTGAACCCGATCGGACTTATACAACGCGAGCTACAGATCACTGAAGCCATCTATTGGCAAAATAATGGATTACTTTTTACTACACCAGATACTTTAAATTACGAACTTTAATTTCTAAATGCCATTTAAAGTTTAATGATACTGTTATATAAATTACGGATGACTGGAGGCGTTGTACTATTTCTAAAAGTTGTTTTCTGTGATAATCAAAATGTATTCTTTAACCAACTAAGTTGTATACTGAACTAATGTAGATAAAAGATCAATATTGGGATTTCACAACAGTTTTTACTTGAAATATATAATGACTTGTTAAAGGTCTTATTTCATTTATAAAATCTTTTATTTTTGTTTTGTTCGCTTGCGATAAATCGCGCTAGTGGAAAGAGATTTTCCCTAGGCCGTGACTTTTATTATATCTGAAGTTTGTCCCACCTTACTCGAGGTTCTGATCAAAGAGGGCATCTTGAGTAAATGTTCCGTCTTCCACACTACATCACTTCGAATCACTATAAACCTACAGCAGGGATTTGCGAAGAGAGCCGGGAGGGCAATTTAAGACAAATGAAGGAGAGAAAAACAGGATAATACTTACAGCTTATGTCGCATTAGATCACACATATTCACATGTACACATAAAAAAAAGTCACTATATTTCGTTATTACACGTTTTCAAGTATAGAGGAAGAGAGCGAAGTTCACGTGTTCACAAAGTACAAGTTTGAAGAGACCTTGGCGACACGTAGCGGACAAAGCATCACAACTGGTGAACAACTGACTGCTGTAGCGCGTAGATTTCCGGAACTTGAAATAACAATAATAATAACACTTATTATACCAAATCACTTGTACTTGTGAACACGTGAACTTCGCTCTCTTCCTCTATACTTGAAATAAACTGTAAGTATTATCCTTTTTTTCTCCTTCATTTGTCTTAAATTTACCGTTTATATATACCTTACATATCATTTAACGCTTTTCATACCGTGGTGGAACACAATCTGATGTTAAAACCCACATCAAATCCTGTCCATATACAGAAAAGTCAAACGGACCAATCAGAGAACAACTTGATATCGACGTGAATCAACCCATATTGCACGCGAGCAGTGTTGCCACTATAAAAAATAACACAAATCATAGATGATGTCGGTTCAGATCATAACACAAATGACGCCGTATCGACATATGATGATGTAAGTGCTGTCGGCTTAGCAATTCACATTCGAAGTAATACCTGACACATCTATGTAATCAATGTTTATAGTTGAGGGAGTGCCGCATAGACAGATTTCGCCACGTAAGAATTTCACTGTTAAGGACTGTTATGGTTTAGCAGGGTAAGCATAGAAATTCCCCTCTAATCTGCATCTTCAATCATAAACATAGTTTAAGTAGATGCATTGAGTATAACTTCGATTGTGATTTGCTAAGCCGACATGACTTGCGTCATTACTTTTCGAGATATGACGTCATTTGTAACGATATCGTAACTTTGACCGCCTGTAACCGAAATTAGACATACTTCAACATTTCGTCAAAGCAGTTTTTTTCTTGTTTTGATTTGAATAATCATCTCTCGAAGTTTGTCTCATTATTTCCGGGACACACTGTATATTACATATACATGTTGGGTAACAAGGTAGTACAATTCAAATTGAGCGTAAAATACATGTCAACAGCCTCGGGGTGTTTTAAGAGAGAGAAAGAAATGTATTTTATATGTTAAATATTTCTTTCTCTTCCTGTGGATTTCTTCGAGAACTGCAGTGCGTGTCTACAATTTCCGAAGAAGTTCTCAGGAAAGTGAGAAATGTTGAATATGTTTCTGATTTTTCTAAAAATTAACTGAAGCTATTCACAGGTATTTTAAGCACAATTCGTATTCTCTGTTAGTTTATCTGCCGAAGGTAGTAAGAGGCTTCCATTAAATTGCTGCCGTGCTAATGTTCCAAAAGATAGTCCCAAGTGTTTCTCACAGATCTTGTCAAGAACATGGTAGTTAAGCGTGCTCATCGAGGGGTTTTGGGATTGAATCCTGAAACCACACCAACCCTGTCATTTGGCTACTGGGACATGTCCTAGAGAAACTTTCAAGGAAACGAGGGCGGTGCCGCGTCTAAAAATTGGAAGTGAGAGCCACGCAACTGGAAATTTTATCGCCATCGAATGTATTCTTTACATCGTTACTACATTATTGTTTGTCCCATTCTCTTGTTCCTTTTCGTGGTCAGACGAACAGATCCAAGGACGTTTTCGCAATCAGATTTAAGGTAAGGTTACTAGTAACTGTTTCACCAGTGTGTCGAAAGACTGACCTCACTATTTTATATTATTATTTAAAAAAAAAAAAAAAAAAAATCGGTTGGTCATTCTACGTTACATGTTATTATTTGTAAGTGCTTGATTGGACCAATCCCTGATGAGAAAACAGTTGCATTCGTCGCCTTGCGGTCAGGGGATTCCTTGTAGCGTATTGGTTCAGAATCTCCTTTAAAATGCCATCTCCATCCCATGGAGAGCAATGGTGTACTACTATCGAATCATGTTACCCAAGAACCTTCGCCTCGGATCATAAACTTCCCTCCAGGCAGAACACTAATCATCATCATATAACACGAATCGCGGACAACATTCTTGTCGTCATGTAAATTGAAACAAATGTCTTTGTTAAGAGTAATTCGAGTTGGACTGATACTTACGTAATTCTTGAAAAGGCTTATATTAAGCTTTATCTATCTGTCAGACGTGTTCTGGGGTACTATGTTGTTCTTTTATTTGTCTTCCACAATTTCGATAAAAGAGTGTATTTGTATCATTTGTATAAAATAATTTAGTAACGCACAAGAGCTGTAAGTCGTTTGTGTGGACTTTTTATTTCAGAGACCACCACCACCGGAAATGATAACCTGTGTTCCCATTCCAAGTACGGAGTCAATAAATTTTCATCCCATACTGAGTTATTCTACGGAGTCCAAAAGTCAACATCCGCTTTTCGATTTATCTGATGTACCTGTTTATGTTCAATTGGATGATATTCACACCAATTTTGTCTATGTAAGTATTTATACGTTTTGTTCTTTGAGAATTATTTCTTGTATGTTAGCCGGCCGTGCGGTCTGCGGCGGTAGGCCAACGGCTCGAAGATCCCAGCATGGGTGTGGATTTTAATAGCTAAAGGGCGAATCGTGACGGGCCAAAGTCCAAAGTTACTAGACTGGCCCATATAAAAATAAAGTTTATCTTGTATGGTAATTTCTCTTTATACGGAGGTTGTGTAGGGTGGAAGTAAGTTCGAAAAATGCATGATGTTCTCACATACAGACCATAGGAGAAAGTTGACGCTTTAAATAAAAATTCAACGCAGATGACATTGTCCTGTAATTTTTCGACGAGAGCGCCAGGCTGTTTTCGAACTGAACTACAGGGCGGTAGTCATTGTCTTCGAGTTTTAACAAGTTGTTTGACGCAGTCGCTAAATCGTATCAAGAAACTAAAAATTGTAAGTGTAGAGTTGCCACCAATTTGAATTCAGGAAAATCAGGGAATTAAAAATAAAATAAAAACAAAAAAGCCAGTTTCTTTTTGTTTAAACCAGGTTTTTTTTTCTTATATACTTTGCTTTATTTATTTATATTACATATGAATAGAAATGAGTTTGTTTCTCCTTAATGTCCTTATGCAACATCGGGACAGGACCTACAGCTTCAGTTTAAAGTGGAATCCGAATATAATTGTAAATATAATTATTAAGATTCAGTTCAGAAGAACAAAAAGATACACAACTGCACATGTGAAATCACTGTACAGAGTTATACACATTATTTATAATAAATGAACAATTTCAAAAGACTACAGTGTACAGATCGAATTTAGTCCAAGCTAGTTCACTGAGTCAGAGATACAGCGACTTAAATTCCATATTAATAAAGGAAATGAATAAAGATAGTATGAATTATTTCAGTTCACTCTGGCTCTGAACCGTTCATACATATTACATGCAGATAATACTTTTTATTTCAATAAATTCGTGGGTTTTTTTATGAGAAAAAAATCTTGTACAGAATTTCGGTGTATTTTTTTTCAATACTAAACATTATTAGAACAAAAGAATATTTAGAATTTTTGCTTTGATTGCAATTGCATAAGTAATAATAATAACAGAAACTATAAAAATAATATAAGAAACATTCATAAATTTATTAACAAACAAAACTGCCTTTCGTAAATATAATCTCCCAATTGTGCATATTCTTTGAATGGGAAATTTACGTCTGAATATAATATGAAGGGTCCGGGAGTGAAACGTGATAACCCAAAATGTGTGGTTATCAAGCAGAATAAAACATGGTTTTTCAGTAGTTTATCATGAAAAACGAGAGAAAGAGGGTGACTGATTCCAAGGATACCTTTAAGATCAGCCAACGAAAGATTGATACGAAAATCGAACAGCTAGAGAAAGAGAGAGAGAAAAAAAGTTGAAAATTACGTTGGAAGCCAGGAGAGAGGAGGAAACCATTAATTCGGAAATCAAACTTCCGTTCAACTCGAAGAAGCGATTTTGATACGTATCATAGTTAAGAGGGCTGTTCGTTTTTTAAGTCAATTGAACAAAAACTTGTGTAATCAGGTGAATTGTAGGAAGTGAAATATCCTAAATGCTTCGCACTTAATGTGATGTGACAAATATTTCTCTCTTGTAAGGCCATACCCTATAATCCACTTTTTGACTAATCAGTGTTAATGCTTATACGATAGTAAACTTGTTTCAATACGTTCTAGAAACTATGTAAACACCGTGACAATTAAGCTTCTCTGATTTACAAGACTGTACTTAGTTTCTCACTTCTCATCCGGCCACCTGGTAGGGGATTTTTCTTTTAAAAAAAGTAATTAAACTATTTTCAGACATTTCGTGCGTTTCACTATTAACAGCTTCCTTTAATTTCATTTTATTATCTTTAATGTGTGAGAGTACTCAGATTTGTTAGTCTGTCAGTAGTTACGATACACAGAAATCTGATATGTCATGTCAGGGAATTTGAAACCAGTGGCAACCCTGAATTGTTATGATTCAAGAGTGCAATTCCGAATCATGTCAGGCAAGTAATGTTTAAGGATCCATATCCACATGGAATAGGTATCAACATTCTAGTCTTAGTCTTCTTTCTTTCTTTCTGTCCAGTTAGTTGCCGTAAACATGTCGTGTTTTGAAAATTTGACACATATCACGTATTTGGATGTGCCAGTTCAATTTGATATTTGTGTATTCAACGAGAAATTGCTGTGCACATGTGGTCGTCGTCACGTGAGAATTCAAGCTATGGATAAGCTTTATTATTACATCATGATGCATCCATATGAAGTAACTTAACTTGATCCATTTGTATTTCAGCTTATTATTCTTATGGACACGTCTCGTGTACCGCAGAATTTGAGACCCTACTTACCGTTGCTCGTCGAAACTGTAATGGAATCTCCAATAATGCGTGATGGAATTCTTGTCCCCTACGAGGAAGTGGTCGCGGACTTGGAGGCGGATACAGTTCATACGAGCTTCGGCCTCGGTCTTGAGGGAGAGTCAAGGTTTTTGTGTGGGCCCTACTGCCAAACAGCATGTCTCTTATTACAGGTAAATATAAATCTCTCTTATTTTATTCCAGTCGTTCCAGTGACTATAAAAATCGTCTGTATCTTGACCGTAATAGATGTTCTAAGAAGCGTGTGTTACTAGTTTATGTAGAAACTAACACAGTTAAGAACTTGGGTAATAGGATTAATTTTTCATCCGTTTAAAACGGACAAAACTTCTTTAAAAGCTGCAACTATATGTAAAATGTATTTTCGGTTCAGTTCTTGTGAAGTTTATTCTGTAGATATTCTAGTTTAGAAAGGAGTGAGCGCTACGGTTCCACTAACAATCGCAAAGGCTCCAAGGGTTCCTTGATAGCATCTCAAGGTTTAGTGAGCCAACGGTAAGGAAATAATGTAAAAAATTCAATTTTTGAAATTGGTTGGTAACGGGGGCAACTGGTTGCAATACTCGACTTGGACTACTTCTACAACCTGCCCAGTACCTAGTGCACATGTGCAGTATTAAAATTTTCTTGTAAATCAAATGTGCACGTGTACATTTGTATAAGTAACAGCCACACATTTATTTGTATAAAGCTGGTTGGCAACACTGAGAGCTGGGGTGGTTAGGGACAGGGCTACCCATAGTATTTTTTTTTATTTTATTGCGTAATGTTTATGCCAAGTTTGATGCGGACATGCCCAACGGTATGAATCAATTTGAAAAATTAAATTTTAAAGTAGGTTGGAAACTCTGACAACTGAGGTGCTTGGGGACGGGCACACCACCCACAGTTTATTATATCGCATAATGTTTATGCCAAGTTTGGTGCTGATACGTCTAACGGAACCCGTTAGTTTTTTCATAGAACCTGTTTTCTAGAGTTCATATTTATAATCCTTCTTTTTCTTGAGGGAATGTACTGTATTTCTGTTAAGTGGATAAAAGTGTAACCAGGGCTCGTAATTAGCAATGGTCCACTGGCTGACGACCAGTAAAAATTTCCAAACACCAGTAACTCAAAAAATAGCAGTGGGCCAGTGAAGTTCCAATATATTAATACCTGTAGGCTGTATTTAACGTTTTATCAAAGTGCTTTCTTTCTGTGTTCAAAAACAAAAATCGTGAAATCGCAGAATCTTAGGAACTAACATATCAGCTGGTCAACAACACTGCCGCAAGTGCCGGTGGCAGGAAACATAACTCATATGCAACGCGGATATGCTGCCATATGAAATAATGGCACACACTTCAAGAGGTGATTCTTCACATGAAAAAGTGAAAAAAAAACATTAAAGACCAAATCCCAAATCCATCCAAAACGAAGCGTAGTTTCGAGTTTCGAAGCTACGGCGGTATCGTCAGAAATGATGTCATATCTCGACAGAATGACGTAAGTGGTGTCGGCTTAGCAAATTACAAATTACCCGATACATCTATTTAAGCAGTGTTTATAATTGAGGGATTCCCAACATAAGAATTTTAATTGTCAATGTATTAAATGGTTTAATGAAGCAAGCATAGACATTCCCTGTGATTTGCTACGTTGACACCGTTTACGTCATTATGTGTCGAGCTGTGACGTCAAGCAGACAGTGTATTCCAGACTTCGGTATAAGTGGTAAAAAGTGCATTAGTATATTTGATATCGAATCAGAAGAAGGAATAGTAATGTATATTTTTGTTACAAACATGGTAAAAATATCATTTTCGTTAGAAATTGTTTGAGAGAGCGTCGTGAAACATTTTATTGTAGTATGTTTTAAAAATCCTGTAAACTTCCTGTGCTTTTATTTTAGGTTGAGCCGAGCAAGTATGAAAGAGGAGTCCTCTGGGTTAAGGAACTTCTGTACCAGACAAGGTTCATGCCAGAGCGGCTACGTATCATTGCAGCTAAAATGGCTAATGATGTAGCCCAACTCAAGAGGAAAGGAAATCGAGTAGCTGGTGCCTTAATGAAGGGTCTTTGCTTCAGTCAAGGTACTGCATTCATATTGCTACACAGGGTGTTTACTAAGTTTAGAAAAGACATAAACAAGCAGTGAACTTGAGTCTTTGGTCATGACAATCAAGAAAAAGTCATGAAATTGAGTTTCAGATCATGAATTCAGTCAGGTAAACCTTGTATCAGGTTATCCCGTAAGTAATGTTGTATCTGTGATAACCGCTGCAATGACGCCATCTGACGAGCTAATAGTGAAGTAGACGGAACGTGCCATAGCTTAGTCATATAGGGCACGTGACTATGCGGCAGTGTGTAGGAGGAGAACGGTCTACTCCACGTTTTGGAAGTGTGGTTTGTGTTTGTTTGATCATGGCAGTGTCGGAGGACCGTATGCGTCATGTCATACTGTATGAATTTCACCAGGGACATCCAGCCAGCCCAGCGGCACGAAACTTCAATGCCGCATGTGGTCAGGGTACTGTGGGTGTGCAAAAATGCCAGAGATTTCGGTCTGGGGACACCACCCTCACCGTTAAGTCACGAGAAGGGAGACCTTTGCGGCTGGACAACGATGCTCGGCGAGCAGCGGTGGAGGAAAATCCAATGGAAACTCTTGAAGAACTGACCAGCGAACTCCATGTCACCCATCCGACCGTTCATCATCATCTGCAGGACCTTGGGTACGTGTCGAAACTCGGAAAATGGATACCCCATGCGTTAACACTTCAACAGAAGCAGCAGCGAGTTGACACCTGCATTCCCTGCTCACCCGTCATAGACGTAAGCCATTTCTGGATAGAATGGTGACACGCGATGAAAAGTGGGTCATCTACCATAACATTACACGCAAACGGCAGTGGGTATGTAAAAGGGTTGTGGGGGGGGGGCGCAGGAACTGTGCCAAAACAGGATCTCCAGTCCTGCAAAGTGATCAGCTTGAACGCCTACGGACTGCATTGTTAGAAAAACGTCCTGCTCTGGTTAATCGCAAGGGTACGCTCATCCACGGTGATAACGCGCCCACACACAGCAAGAAGGACCTGTGCTAAGATCGAGGAATGTGGCTGGGAGAAATCTCCCCACGCGGCGTTTTCACCAAATCTTTTTTCGCAGGTCTTTTTCGAAGCCTCACTGCAAAATGAGGGTGACGTGCGACGAACAGTGACCCAGGTCTTTGCCTCCAAAACTGGTGACTTCTTTCAGCTGGGGATTCAACATCTGGTTGACAGGTGGCAGAGTGTTGTGGAGTCCGATGTAGACTATTTTCCTGACTAATTGTAGTGTTCCAGGTAAATTATCGTTCATTTCCTCACGGTGCAAAAATACGACATTACTTATGGGATAAGCTGATAATTTGTAGCTATTTTTAATTGTACATTTGCCTTTTTCCCAAATGTGCAGGAAAAAAAATACTCTCATTCATTTGAAGCATGTTTGATATTGTGAACTTCTTATGTTGCAACAGGATGGAAATATAGTTACCTAGAGGACTCATATCTTGTGAGTTCGGGTGTGGAAATCCCGGGTTTTCTAGCTAGTCCCAACAATTCTTCGTCTTTTTGTTGCATGCACTTTGGCTTCTGTGAGTTCTGTAGACTCCCTGCTGCAATATACCGGATGTTCCAGGAGTTTCGCAATATTATTAAATTAAAACACACAGAAACCATGCATGAAATATAGCCCTGTATATTGGGAATTTTTGAAGATATTAACAAACAAAAAATTAACTATCGGGCACAGTTGCAAAAAATGTTGCCAGGGCCTTTTAAAAAAAAAAACATTATATTTCCGTACAAAACATAGTTATGTAACTGGTTGGAATATTTCTCAGTGCTATTAGGAAGTCTGCATTGCAGCTCATTGAATATGACAAAGAAACTCCCAATCTGAAAGCTTACAGGCTTTTTACAGGAGTATTAGTTGTGTATTCCGAAAATGTAGCTTTTTCAATATTAGAATGGACTCTGGCAACGCTTTTGGTGGAGACTGATATTGGGGGAATGTGTTTACCTCTGTTTACCTCACTACGCCATTTTCGATTAAAAAGAACCATCTTGAAAATGTTCAGTAAAATTTGATAACTTCATTGCACTCAACAACCCTGAAATTTAAAGTGCAAGTTCTGAATGTCAGTCGTTAATTACATGGAAATAGTGAAAGGACCGAGAAATGATTTTCATTTCTTGCTTCTAGATGCCCGTGAATTCAGTATGGCGCTTTCTGTCTGAAAAGGGGTTTTACTGATACATATTGATAAAAAAAGGAGTGTAACAGATTTCTTTTTATCGGGATATGTAAAGACCTTGTCTCTCATATTCCAAGTGATGTTATGGAACTGAGGGGAGAGAATTGAGCGTGGGACAGCCAAAATCAAAGAGGTCATGTTGGACCGTGTGTGGTTAGGGTTAGAGTTATCATGTGAACATTTGTCGGGTCGCACATGGCTCCCACATAGTGTTTGTAAGGCAAATGCTGTTTAAAAAACTTGCATTACTTACATATTTCGTAGTAGTGGCGAAATATTGTGACTTCGTTGATTTTTATTTATTTATGTGTTTTATTTATTTATTTCAGAAAGCAATCATTATGTATCGGACATGATCAGGCAGCATAAATTTTTAACTTCACTTCTGGAGAAGCTAGATTCAGCGCAGAAGCCTGGTGTTTGCTGTAGCACTGACCAGTGCAACGTGATGGCCGACATTGATGCTCTTCGTGATATTCTAACATGTCCCGAAAATATTGCGGTTCACATGGCAGCAAATGTCAAAAATATTGCCCAGATTTTAGATCCTGCGTTGCCATGGAAGAATTTCTTGCCCGATGGAAAATCATCCGTTAAAAAAAAGTAAGTGAACTGGCTGTATTACGTAGTAATAGTTTCCAGTTTTGTAGGAAAGTGTACACGGCGAGAAGACAGTAATTAGCATTAAATTTAAAACCTTAATAAAATTATTTTTTGGATTCACTGATGTACGAGGGTGTTAAATAAGTCCTTAGAAAAAGATTAAAAAACTAATTATTTTAGATAGACTTTTTTTATTTTTTAACGTAATCTCTTTTTAGCTCAATACACTTTTCCCACTGTTTCTCCAACTTTTTTAAGCCGTCCAAAAAATAGGATTTCGGAGGGTCCTCAAAATAGGCATCTGTTTGGGCGATGACCTTCTCGTTCAGCGTGAATCTATTTCCGCCGAGCCATTTTTTTTTTATTTCAAGTTTGGAAATAAAAAAGTCACTGGGGGCCAACTCTAGTGCATACGGTGGATATTGCAATAATTCGAACTTTAATTCCGTAATTTTCGCCGTCGAATATGCGCCATCATACGATTGCGAACTCATTTTGTTTTTTTCATTTTCTATTTTTCTGTATAAACAAAAGTTTGTTGCTATGGAAATGAAACCACATGATGGATATAGCTGAAACTTGAACAGCAGTCTAGTGAGAGATGACGCTTACTAAGAGCAAGCCTCTTTCGATTCTACGAGTGTCATCTCTTGGATTTTCTAAGAACTTAAATTGAACTACCCTCGTATGAGTTTGAAACTTCTAATATTTTCTAGTATACTCGTAAATTTTCCAGCGTTTATACAAAGCTTTTTTTCTGTGTGTGTAGGGGGAGCTAATAGTCATGTAGTGGATGCCTCCCCAGGCAATGGGTGGAGATGGGCGCTTTTTTTTTTCAGTTTGTAAAGGGATATATATATAGTTTAATGGAAGGAAACTGATGGAAAATAACCCAGTTCCTCCAGATAGGTGGTTGTGCATTGGGCTGATAACCTGACTGCGTAAAGAACGGTTGTTCAGGAACCTGGCAACATGCCTTGTATCTGTAATGCAACAGATTATTATTTTTTTTTTTTATAAATGTTGTTTGGTTGCACCCTGTTTTGAATTTAATTTTGTTCCATTGTGTGTCACTTTTAGTGCATCAAACACATGAAAATTCATACGAAAGGTTTGACGAATACGGTGAATTAGAAACGTTGTTCCTTTGTTTTTGGCAGTTGTCGCACAGGGTGTGTGTTGATAAACAGTTAATGAAGCTACAAAATATTGCTGCGCTCTTATTGGTCATTAAGTGGCTGAAAATTCTTTACAACCTCAGAAGTAGGGGTATTCGGAAGTCCGAAGTCAATTCCGGAATTCGGAATTACTTGGATTCCGGAATTTGCCGACATTTCGGAATTTCCAGGACCCTGGTGGCTCAGTGGTAAAGCGCTCACCTCTGGCGCTTGGGGTCGTCGGTTCGATCCTTGCTCGTGCCATCTGCGTTTTGTGGTGGACAAACACCGTGGGTTTTCTCGGAGTTCTCCTGTTTTCCTTCTCCTTTCTGTGCTCCACCAATCATCCCATCATTATCCATCCGGCCTGAACCAAAGTTGCCTAAAAGGCTAATGGCCGGTTTCACCAACGTTCCTTAAATTTCGGTAAAGGGCGCGTTAGTTAACGCTTACATAAATATTTAAGCGTCCCTTAAGTCTCTTCCATTACATCAACATTTAACGCTACGATTTAAGGGTCCCTTAACAAACGAGACGTTAAAGCATTGGTATTCCTGAATGTGTA